>CM072516.1:5099756-5114756 GCA_036898135.1 Oncomelania hupensis
TAGGAACGGTGTATTTTATTTTTTTTTATTTATTTAATCAGTTTATAGTCCCCTCTCTTCCCGTAAGGATTTTCAGAGAGGAGACTCTTTGAACGGTGTATAGGTCATGTCACGTGGGGTTTATGGGCTCTGCACAATGGAATTATGGACCCTCACGTTTATTCGGTGGGAACTGCTAGTAAGTCACCCTATGAACTACTTTAATAAATTTATTTGTTTAGCTCGTTCTGTGTTAAGGTTGGGGTACAGAAATAGATAGAAAAATGGTAAAAGATTACTGTCACACTAGCTTTCACACGGCTATGAATCATATGTAGTCCAGCCACTTGATAACAGTTAAAATCACACATTTATTTCTTCTACTCTATACAAAATTCTCTAAGTACTAATCTAACTTAAAAAGTCTCTTTCAATGCTAATAGTTCGATCGCTGATAGTCTAGGCAGCTGTTTTTCTTCCTCGGGCACTTGCTATTATATTTCATGTAGATTTGGACTACTGTGGTCCGTTTTACAGTTTCTGAAGAGTTGGACTACTGTGGTCCTGTTTTGATCAGGTTAAGTGCACTTTCGGAGAATACACTTAACTTTCTGATGGTGCGGTCGAAGTCCTTCTGTGAGGTAGCTTCTGGTACACCTTTGTCGTTGTGTAGTTGGGTTCCCTTGCCACGCTGTGGGGTCTGACAGGGTGTTTTTCAAGGTAGCTCTTTCCGACTTGTGCGGTAGAGTCTCCTCAACCAACTAGTCGTTTCTGTGGAGTGGGGTGCACAGGATAGCTCGGGATAGCTCGCCTGCTCGTCTGTAATATAAGAGACGAAATTTTGCACAACCCTGAATAATCGGTTTGTGCAGAGCGTCTCACTGAAAGCCAAAGTAGCCCTCAGTGATAGCTCCACATCTCTATACATAAGCGACGAACATTCTGCTACTTCCGGGGTCCACTGGAATCTCACTCTAAATTCCTATACATACATAAATATCAAGCGTGTCTAACTATACACATACAGAATTAATAATGTTATAAACATTCAGTGGTACAGTCACTGGTCTGCAAACATACATATAAGTTAAACAACAGTGGTTCCGTACGGGATACAACATGGTGGCGCAACCGGTCGTGTTTCGCCTCGTGGTAGGCTCTTCCACGTGGTCCCGCAAATTCGGATTAATCATTCACATTTATGCATAGCAATTTCCACAAACATAATTTCAACAATAATATAAATATATCACGATGAAACAGAAGGGTGTTCATTTACCTGTTTGACAAGTTCAGGCCCGTGATGACTTGAGAGAATTCTAAGATTCTAAGTCCTGCTTCCTGGTCTATGAGTGAAGAGATTTCTCTAGCTGTGGAGATGTTGACTCTACCTCGTCTCACACACGACTGACTTAAACTGTGTTAGGCTCTGACACAGTCAGAACTGCTCTACCCACTTAGCCTGCTCCCATTGGTTAAACGGTCCGATTCAAAGCTCAAGTGCTGACTAACTACGCAGCGTGGGTCGGGCTCGCGGTGTGTACTGCTGTGTACCTTAATTGCTGGCTGTGTTATATACTGACTCTCTACTGTTACAAAGACTGCACAAGGCTGAATAGTCAATGAGCAGAGTTAAAACTAGCCAGTTCATGACAGGTCAGAAGGGCAATAAGTAGTGACGGTCACGGCAAGTGTCTATATTCGTCCTCTGTCTACCGCCTTTCCTTTTTTTCCCCTTCTGATCATTGTCTCCTGCAAAAACCGCTGGCAGCACAGAAGAAGGGAGAAATAACCAAGCAATCAAAGAATGAAGGTTGTGAAAGTGAATGTGTCTATCTTTGTCTTGACCACACAATGAAAGAGAGAAGGGTGTCAATGTCTCTCTGTCTCTGTTTTGTCTTTCATGTGTTTGCAGTTTATGTGTGACTGTGTGTATGAGAGAGAGAGAGAGAGAAAGAGAGAGAGAGAGAGAAAGACAGACAGACACACAGACAGAGGCGGAGATGCAAACAGGACGATTCGTGGAAGCCGAGCAGAGCTTGTTCGTATAAAGTTTGAATGAAATCTGTTCAGTGGTTCTCGAGATACGGCGTGCAACGCACCGACGGTGAGAAAGCCCGATAGTAAAACCGCATTTGCCTTCCCCCCCCCCCCCCCCCCGAAAATCAAAGTATTCCAAGATAAGTGTGAAGAAAACAAAACAGTACCAGACACATACACAAGGCTCCTATTGGGTTCAGAGCTGAAACAATAATAAAAAAAATAATAAATTAATTGTTAAAAAATTTATATATATATATATATATATATATATATATATATATATATATATATATATATATATATATATATATATATATATATATATATATATATATATCCTATCCTCCTATCCTGTCCCATAACCCGAAGGTCGTAGGGGCATCACAGATGATCGCTTAACCAGCATACTCCATCTTTCTCTGTCCTCAGCAGCCCTCATGGCTTCGCTCAGTGTCAAACCAGTCCATTCTCGAATGTTGTCCTCCCACCTCTTTTTCGGTCTCCCCCTTCTTCTACCTCCTTGCACTGTGCCTTGCAGAATGGTTTTTGCAAGGCCTGATGATCTGGTGACGTGGCCATACCATCGGAGTTTCCGTTTCTTCACCACTGTGAGCAGGTCATCGTGTTGTCCAATGGCTTGTATGATGGTCTTTCGGACTTCAACGTTGGTGATGTGTTGGGTATAGGAAATGCACAGAAGTCTTCTGTAGCACCTCATCTCCATGCTTTGTATTCTTCGTTGGAGATCTGCTGTGAGGGTCCATGCTTCGCAAGCATATAGGAAGATGGAGATGACCAGAGAGCGCAGCAGTCTTACTTTGGAATGTAGACTGATGGTTCTGTCTTTCCAAATGGGCTTCAACCTTGTCAGGGCAGCAGTTGTTTGTGCGATCCTGGAGAGGACTTCCTGTCGAGACCCATTGTCTGACACAATGGCTCCTAAATATTTGAAGCTGTGCACTGTGTTGAGGGATTGGCCTTGTACTTTGATGTCCGTGTTGATGCCATTGGTGTTGTTGGTCATCATTTTGGTCTTCTCTGCACTTATTTCCATTCCATAAGCTCTGGATGTGGTGTCAAGCCTCTGTACAAGCTGTTCAAGTTCTTGTTCCTCTCCAGCCAATCCATCAATATCATCCGCAAAACGAAGATTGGAGATTGCTTCGGGTAGGACAACCGGAGCCAGGGTCCCGGGAGAGTCTAAGGCGTGTCTCCACAACGGCGTTTAGAAGTCAAAAAACGAAAATAGGTGTTCATGTCCACACCAGCCTCAACACATACAAATAAATATAGGTTAGCACCAACACGCGCATACATAGGTGCGCGGGGTTTACCCAAATACATTTCTATTACTTTTTTTGCAAATAAGCAATTACTGATAACAATGGTCTAGGAATTCAAACAACTGTACGCCACAGGCCTTTGGTAAACACTATCTATATCCCCTCCTTCTACAGCCATATCCCACTCCCAACTCCCACCCCACCCACCCCACCCACAGGCACATGCACACACACCCACGCTACACACAAATAACACATTTAATGCAATCACGCAGGTTCAGGCATGCAAAATATTGTACACTGTAATGCGAAATCATTTATGTCACTTAAATTAATAAAACTCTTGTTGAGTATTGCGTTTTACACTGAACTATACTGTAAATCCCTCTTGTCAGTTAATTCAAATCTCGTTACTTACTGTCTACTTCATCTTCTTCTTCACCATCACCATTACCATCACCATCATCATCATCATCATCATCATCATCATAATCATCATCATCATCATCATCATCATCATCATCATCATCATCATCATCATCATCATCATCAATCATCATCAATCATCTTCTTCTTCTTCTTCATACAGGGGATATTCCGCCTGGGCGAACAAACAACTCGTCATCGTTCCCCTCTCTTCAATATTATCCACCTCCTTTTCTTGTTTTAACTCTCTCTCTTCTCCTCTCTCTCTCTCTCACTCTCTCTCCCTCTCTCCTCTCCCTCTCTCTCTCTCTCTCTCTCTCTCTCTCTCTCTCTCGTTAATCATGATATTTTCATTCGCAAGTTAAAATGTTACTTTCCAAATTCTGCCTCCTTGTCACTATTTTCCTCGTATCTGACAGAAAGAAGCCAATCAGTAATATAATGAACATTCACCCAAATAAGAGCAAAGGTGAGTGATCATGACCCGTCGTAAACATCAGATTCAGCCACCAACCCTTAATCTTAAGATAGAAGCAACTAATAGTGAGCAAGCACACGTACATCGGTGGGGTTGTTTTTTTGTATAATAATTAGTGATGGTTTCAGCTCACATTAATCAAATTTCCAAAATTACATCTAGAAATATATTTCCTCTCTGGTTTGACACTGAGCGAAGCCATGAGAATGGCTGAGGACAGAGAAAGATGGGGTCCGGGAGTACGCTGGTTAAACGATCATCTGTGATGCTCCTAAGACCTCCGAGTTACGGGATAGGATAGGATAGAATTATGCCCATTGCATGTCTCATGATTACATGATTATTGCTTTAGGTCCAGCGGACTCACCTTAGCTATGAGTCAACAACACTCTTGTGCAATGCTAGTGAAGTTCAAATTACCATATGATAGATCATAAAAGAGGAATTAAATAAAAATATATATTGCGCTCAGTTTAATGTTGACACCCCTAGTAGCGATAAATACAAGCATTATGGTACTCTTCCAAAGGCAATCGAATTTCAAATACTGCTATACTTATGTTCGAAATAACACACGGAGAAGCGCCTTCCTATTAAAATAAATTATTGGAATAACCAATATCTGGGAAAATATTAACTATTACAATCTACTCTTTTCCAGAGTAGATCTCTATAAAAATAGCATATCACTCTTTAGCGCATCAGTATGGAACTCTCTTCCTCCGACGTGCACAACACATGGTACACTTTCTACCTTTAAAATACGCATGTTTAATTTACTTAACATACGGATCAGGAGGTTTGTTAAGAATGTGAATGTTCGGGTAAGACTTGAGGAGTGCGAATAGTTTGATGTATTATTATTTTTTAAACAAATTTTAATTCTTACCGTTATAGTGACTGTTATTGTTACTGTTTATCAAGTTAAAGGACAGGCTGTTAGATTAGGCTATGCCTAAAACCTTTGTCCAAGTTTTGTCAACCTCTCTCTCTTTTTCTCTCTCCCTGTGACGACACGAGTTTTCAGATAGCAGGGAGAATTATACTTTTTACAAGTTACACTTCTTTGTATGTAGTGTACATAAGGTAGCGTGACCGATTTACTTTTTTGCGTATGAAAGTGCAGTTTCGTAAAGTCCGTGCGTAACGAAGAAGACAGGGGGTAGGCCAAATTCAGAACAGGGATACGCGTAATAAAGAATGTGCATACTGACGAGAGCTCAACGTTTTGCTTGTGGCCGGTGCGGTTTTGGTAGGGCAGAGTGGTTTGAGATGCTTTTGCGAGAAGGACGAATCTAACCAGGCAGCAACCCTGTGACAGAGGTCATTGTAGTGTAGGGTACTGTTGGAAGGGTGTGTTTATTGTCTATATAGCCACCCAAGGTCTTATGCCCTCGTCGGGATAAGGATGTTTAGAGTTCGAGAGGAAGAATATTAACTGCCATTTGTCAATGAATGTAGAGTTGTATTCTTAAGGTGTGTGTTGTTCTCGATTGAACACCCACCAAGAATTAGTGTCTGTTACAGCACTAAGGTGACCTCATCCTCAGTTATAAGTGTTATTTGGGAAGCGAAATAACCAGCGATAGCAAGACAAAGTGACTCTCAAAAGACTAACCATTTGTGTACTGTGACAGTGCTGTGTTGTGTTGTGGTGTTGGGGGAAAGGTGTATCACGAGCCGGGGCCTAAAAGGTGAGCAAACCCTGTTATTTAATTCTTTAGTGGCGCACTCCGAGAACTGCGTACGCTTATGAGTGGTGATGAGTGTGGGGAAGGGGATGTATTTTAGGATGCATAATGAATTTTGTTGATTTTATATGATTTTCTTATGATTTTCTTATTGTGTATGTGATGGGGAAATGTCGTTGCTGTTGTTGTTATAAAAGTGGGTCAAAGGTGACGATGGAAAATGTAGAGAGGGAGAGAGAGAGTGGGGGTGTATGTATGGAGAGAGCGATAGAATGTATTATACTGAAGAAAGATGAAGTGATGATTATGAAGGAAGCATGTTTATAGTATAGTATGGCAAGGTAGTATGGATGAAGGGAGATAATCGTGGTGTGTTATAACCGTTGGGGGTGATGGTGATGATAGAGGGAGGGGGAATGAATCAGGACTGTGTGATTGAAGTGTGGTTGCAATAATTATGTATATTTATATAAACATTTGTGTTTAAAGAAGATGTGAATTATTAAGCATCAAAGGTTGATTTATATTATTGAAATGTGTGTATAGCATCTTGTATTATTATCATGGTATTCATACACAGGTCAAGATGGTGGACGGAGGACGGCGTGCTATATTAGATTATATAGTGTTTATTGTTTTGTGGGCAGGCTGTTAAGACTGTGTATATGCTTACAGGTTTGGGCTGTTGCTTCTGATGTTACTTCTTATGCTGCTTCTTATGTTGCTGTTGACGTTTTGTTGCCGTTGTTGGCGCTGATTGGTTTCTAGCCAGCCTGGGGTGTGCCTTTGCCTCTACAACAGAGAGGTGTTGTGGTGGTCTCTGCCACTGCTGCGTGTTTGCCTATGTGTCGAGGCGACACTATTACAGGAGGTTTTCACACCTAATTCACGCACACACAGACTCACACTGCACCACACCTAAAAACATATTCATTTAGTTAGAAGAATCATCCGCTTATTGTGAAAGAGACTGTTTAGCTCTCTGAGCTACTTGACAAAAACGTTGGAACAGTGCTTCTGTGCTACAGCTTCACCTAGATAGTAGTTTATGATTAAAGATTCAAACGCCATCGCTTATTATTTGAAGATTTACATTTTGAATTGATTTATTGATTGTGATTTTGTTGTACACATTTTGTAAAGAAACTGTTGTTGCTTAGTTCTATTTGGGGTTGTACAAGGGGAGGTAATTGTTAGTTAATATTGGGACGGGGGTCTTGATAGGGGTTGAGGGTGGTTAGCTTCCCATTTGTCCTGTGTTTGCCTGTTAGTTGTTGAATAAAAGAGTGTGTTTGTATTCTGGCATTTTTGTGTTAGTTTATTTTGTTTGAGTTTTATTCCTGTCACTCGCTTTATGTGCTGAAGTCACGGAACCCGCTCGGGGGCCGTGACACTCCCACTCCCTCCCCCTCTCTTTCCCTCCCTCTCTTTTTATCCCCAAATTTCTACACGAAAATAATCTACACAATCACCCCCACTGTAAACGAATAGGAATACGTGCAAAGCCTTCGCTGCGGAGCTGTCATGGCGTGACGTTAGCGACTCACAAAATGGAAGCAAGGATGTCACGGACTTTGCAACGTGTGCACGTCACATGACCTGAGGCGGTCTAAAGAACTGTCCAAAAGTTTGCGAGAAATCTTGGCTTTGCCTCCTAAACTGCCCAGACTTGGACAGATGCCAACTCTAGCTATAAAAACGAAAAGCAGGATGGGTAGACGGGTGACTGTGGTGACGATCACAGGGTGGAGAGTAGCAGTAGGCCTATGTGTTCGACAGTAAAAGGATAATTTATGTATAGATGTGGTTTCAATGTCCAAACTTTAGACAGGTACCCAAAAACAACCGCAAACATGATGCAACATAAATAACACACACTTACACACACACACACACACGCACACACAAACTCATATACATAACACATAAACAAGCATATGGATGTAAGCAGATAACAATCGGAAAATCAAAGAGGGGTTGGGGGAAGAGAGAGATAATATATATGTGAGTATAAGTGAGTTTACGTTACATTACATTACATTGTTATTGCTTTAGGTCCAGCGGAATCTTCCAAGCCAAATCAGGACCAGAGAAGTAAAAGAGGACTCACCCCTGATCCGCATAAAAGATCTGCCGAAACAACCCTAGTGGTAACACTGAAGGTACTCCACCAACCGGTCACTTTACAATAAAGACATCCCACGCAGGGGACGCTGAGGCTATACTCTAATTTATTGAACCCCCATTTACAAAAACAAAATAGAATACAAACATCAGTATACAATATCAACAAAACACATACATATAAAATGCCTACATTGCCAAATAATAACATCATAGGAAGCCCCAGTGACCATTTGGCAGAAAGCATCCAATATTCCCAAGCTGACCCAACAGACTTCACACACAAATGAGGAGTTTTGTCCCAGAAGAGTTTTTAAGAAAAAAGGTAGGTGACTGGTCTAGCGAAGAAGAAGATAGTATAGTAGATTGAAGAACAGGGTAGCAATAAGAAAGAACAAAGGAGAAAGCCAGTGACAGTGGGAATTTAAATCACTAAATTTCGAGAAAGTGGGGATACTATTTATACTGAAACCCCCGGCACCCCCACGGGGTGTGTGAGTTTATGTTCGCGAAACTGTTTGCGCGCGCGGTTGTGCACGAGTATGTGTGTTTGTCTTACTGTCTGTGTTATTGTTGTTGTTGTTGTTTGTGTGTGTGTGTGTGTGCATGTGTGTGTGTGTGTGTGTTGGGAAGGTTTTAGAGGAATGGTGTGTAATAAGCTAAAATAATATCTTTCCTTTGTATTTAAATATTCCTGAAACGGGATAGCTCAGTTGGTAGAGCGGTGAGCTCGTGTTACAAAGGTTGCGGGTTCGACTCCCGGTGTCCCGGACATAAACTTTGGCTGTAAGCATTGGCCATCTTACTATTGCTATTAGTCTGATGGTTGTTTCAATGTATAGTTTTCTATTCTCCCCCTTGCCCGGTCGCCTAGGATTGTGCTCAGTCGTCTGAACGTCAGACTGTGCGCCCAAGGCAGTACGTGGGCTCTTCGGGCGGCTTGAGTTAGATCCTATATCCACCAGCGCCTTGAGCAGCTATTGAGCTGAAAAAGCGCTATATAAGAATGATAAAATAAAAAAAAAATTCCTGTTCTAATTTTTTTGGCTCCAACACCTTTGTTCAGTTGGTTAGTGCACGACATGTTTATAGTACACATGTTTCATGTGGAGTGAGAACTGTAAAGAGTAAGGAACTGTTGCCTGCATCAAATGATTAGCGTTTACAATAATACCTTCCCGTGTTCGAGCAGAATGCCTTGATTCTGGTTGTTTACGTTGTTTCCTGTCCAATCCGGTGATGTCTAATTGTGTCTATTATGTGCATCAGAGAACCTGAATGCATTTGCAAACTGTATGTACACGCGTACGAGAGGGAATGCGCATGTGCATGAGTTTGTGCGGTGCCATTCTCAAGTAAAACAAGCAAACAAACAAACAAGCAGGAACACTGAATTTCTTGTGCTATTTGCCTTAGCACGAGATATTCTGGATTCCTTCAACTATAATCCACACTGGGGTTATGCTCAAATCCCATCCACTCTCAGTGTCTGTTCGTAGAACCCGTTAATCAGAGGACAGGCTTGCCCCCCCCCCCCCCCCCCAAAAAAAAAAAAATCATAAAAATAGGATCATGTCAATGACAAGAATCATCCGTGGCTCACCGTTTAAAGGTTTTGGGCGATGACAAGCCAAAAACCCTTTTAAAAGGGATATAACCCGTTAGGAAAACCTTTGTTGGGTTGAAGTGTAAACCCAAACTACAGTCTAAACGCTACATCTTTTTTTATGTAGAACGCACGTACTCGTGTCAGCGTACTCCCTAAGTAAAGTTCCCCTTTCAGGAGATTTCCGAGTGCTATTGAAAACGCAACGGAAAACCGGAATGTCCACTCCTACGTCACACACTTTGAAAATCACTCGTGGTCTTGATAGAAATTGATCCATTGCCTTTTGTAACAGCTGTCCTATCCTGTCCTATCCACTCCCTTAACTCGTAGGTCGTAGGGGCACCACAGATGATTGTTTAACCAGCGTACTCCATCTTTCCCTGTCCTCAGCAACCCTGATGGTTTCGCTCAGTGTCAAGCCAGTCCATTCTCGAATGTTGTCCTCCCACCTCTTTTTCGGTCTCCCTTTTCTTCTACCTCCTTGCACTGTGCCTTGCAGGATGGTCCTTGCAAGACCTGATGATCTGGTAACGTGGCGATACCATCGGAGTTTCCGTTTTTTCACCACTGTGAGCAGGTTATCGTGTTGTCCAATGGCTTGGGTGATGGTCTGTCGGACTTCGTCGTTGGTGATGTGCTGGGTATAGGAAATGCCCAGAAGTCTTCTGTAGCAACCCATCTCCATGCTTTGGAGCTGCTTTGCTCCAGCTGTCAGTGCATGCTAATGCAATATCTTGTGACCGGGTGCCATTCCACCCCCATAGATAGCACACACTCGATCCATCTTGAGTCCCTTCTCTAGAAAATCCCGTTTTGTGGTTTGACATGCGATATAGCTTTTAACCACAGGTGCTTACATTCGAGTCTCGCTATCGGCGTTATAACCCCTTGGGGTCATGAGCAATCTTGCCACTGTAGATTGTTCTAACCTATAAGGGGAAAAGTGAAAGCCCCAGTTGAAAACCTGTCTTGCCTTTGTAGGCATGACTGATTTACTGCGGCAACAGTACCCCCGTTGGAGTGCCGGGGGTTTCAGTATAAATAGTATCCCCACTTTCTGGAAATTTAGTGCTTTAAATTCCCACTGTCGCTGTCTTCCTCATTTGCTCTTTCCCATTCCTGATCTGTCCTATCACTCTGCTATACTATCTTCTTCTTCGCTAGATCAATGACCTACCTTTTTTCTTGAAAACTCTTCCTGGACAAGACTCCTTGTTTGTGTATGAGGTCCGTTGGATCAGCTTGGGAGTGTTGGACGCTTTCTGCCGGGTGGTCACTAGGGCTTCCTATGATGTTATTATTTAGCACTATAGGCATTTTATATGTATGTGTTTTGTTGATGATTTATAATGATGTTTGTATTCTATTTTGTTTTTGTAACCGGGGGTTCGAGTAGTTGGGGTGAAGCCTCAGCCGTCCCCTGCGTGGGATGTCTTTATTGTAAAGTGTCTGGCCGGTGGAGGCATTCAATTTTCCCACTAGGGTTGTTTCGGCAGATCTTTTATGCGGATTGGGGGTTGTCCGGTCCTGATTTGGCTCGGAAGAGTCCGCTGGACCTAAAGCAACAATCAATCAATCAATCAATCAATCAATCGGCGTTATATAAATGGTTGTCGGCCGTCATGACCGTGAAAATGTATTAAAAAAATTTATAAACAGGAAAATCCTTTATTATTGGCTACAATTCCACAAGAATATATTAATTTGTATTCTCAAAATTCGTTGCATATATATAGTTTAGAAAACAGAAATATTGGAGCAGCATTTTATATTCACGATTTAAAAATATCTCGACAATATGTTTTTTACTGAAAGGTAGTACGATTTTTACAGCTGAACTAATTCCAATATTAATGAGTCTATATTTCATTATAGATTTGACTAGCATCCCTTTAAAAATAACAATCTTCTCTGATTCAAAATCAGCATTATCGGCATTGTCATCTTGGGTTAGTAAAGAGAGGAACTGCTAACTGAAATAAAGATGATATGTCATCAAATCATTAACAGGGGATCAGATATTTCATTAATTTGTATACCTAGTTATTTAAATATAGAGCAACGAGTGCTGCATCTTCAGACGAATCAATAAAATTATTTTTCAACTTGACAACAAATGAAATTAATAATCAAATAAAACGATGTGCTTAGAATCAGTGGAATGAGAAATACATTAAAAAACATTATTTTGGATAATTCACCAGTATCAAATTTTTTTTCACAGATAAAGGATAAATGCTTGGCGTGTTCATTTCATGAATCCTCCAGTACCTTTTAATTGTGGTAGCATTTATACTCATTAGATTAAATAAATTAAAGCTACCTATGTGTCAATCTCAAGTATTTTTATATCCAGAAGAGCATTCTGGTTGGTCATTGAGCTTAATACTCATAGATTTATTAAGAAGTCATGAATTATACACTTTATTCTTTTTTTTACACTTCTAACAATTAGTCTAGCATTTTTGTTTATTCTTTGCACCTATTTAATTAAGTATTATTAGTTTCAATAAATATTACTTATTTATTCATGTCTTTATTTTGGAATGGGAGGAGAAGGGAGAAATTATTTATTAATTTGTTTTAAGTTTGATTGATTATCTTATCATTTATCATTTATTTTTTTTATGGGGAGTGGGGAAGGCTGGTAGGGGCCTGGAGGCCTAACTTTAATTTTCTGTAACAGGCAAAATAACATTTTAAGTACTTCGTTCTTCACAAATGAAGTTCAGAGGTTAAATTTTTATTGTTTTTTTTTTTAAATTCTTTTGTGTTTTTTTTTTTTTAAATGTGAACGAATTGTTACAAGGGAATGTATGTTGTTAAAACTGTATATGTGTGTCAGTAGTATGAATTAATTCATGAAGTAAGTATTTAATTTGGAAAACATCTATAATGTACGCATGGTATCCTATCCTATCCTATCCCGTAACTCGAAGGTCGTTGGGGCACTATAGATGATAGTTTAACCAGCGTGCTCCACCTTTCTGTTTTCAGCAAACCTCATAGCTTCGTTCAGTGTCAAGCCAGTCCGTTCTCGAATGTTGTCCTCCAACTTCTTTTTGTTTCTCTCTTCTTCTGCCCCCTTGCACCGTGCCTTGCAGGATGGTTTTTACAAGGCCTGATGCTCTGGTGACGTGGCCCACAATCGTTTCCGTTTCTTCACCACTGTGAGCATGTCATCGTGTTGTCCAATGGCTTGTGTAATGGTCTGTCGGACTTCGTTGTTGGTGCTGTGCTGGGTATAGGAAATGCCCAAAGTCTTTTGTAGCACCTCATCTCCATGCTTTGGATTCTTCGTTGCAGATCTGCTGTGAGGGTCCATGTTTTGCAAGCGTATAGGAAGATGGAGATGACAAGTGAGTGCAGAAGCCTTACCTTGGAATGTAGACTGATGGGCCTGTCTTCCCAAATGAGTTTCAACCTTGTCAGGGCCGCAGTTGTTTGTACGATCCTGGAGAGGACTTCCTGTCGGGACCCATTGTCTGATTGGGTACGCATGGTAGAATTTGTAAATTGTTTATTATTATTTTTTTATTCTAGTTTATTTACCTTATTGTCCCTTTTTCATAGGGAAATTCTGGGTTGGCTCCCCTGGGGAAAGCGTAGTCGCAGCATGTGGCGCGCCCTAACCCAACCTACCTAACATTAGTTGTGATTTTGAAATTTTGCTGGGGGAGCAAACCGTAGTACCCGGAGAAAACCCCCGAAAACCCCCGAAACGTTGCCCGAGTCGAAAGTAAATAATATTCGGAGAAACATAACGCCCAGATGCTGGATCGAACCCACACCTGTCAGGCGCCATTGGTTTCTGGCCTGTGGACAAGGCAAGTTAGTCCCGCCTTAGCCCACTTGGCCACAACGCTCGCTTATGTTACATCAGTACAACTTATGTTGATCTGATGAATAATAATTGATTAAAAAAAGAAAAAAAGAAGAAAATGCAGTCATTGACAGGTACCATAAACGCGACTTAAAAATGATCCACTTTAAGTGAATCTGAGGTCTACATTAAAATTGCGAAGAACACTTATAAAGGACTCATTCGTGTTAAGAGATGACTCTTTGCTTGGGTGTTCATACATTTATGGCTCTGTCATAAAATCATAAATGTACCCCAGTGGAAGTGCCGGGATTTCTGTGTAAATAGTATCCCACTTTGTGAAAATTTATTGCTTTAAATTACCACTGTTTCTGTCATTCTCATTTGTTCTTTCTCGTCCCTAATCTGTTCCATCAATCTACTATCTTCTTCGCTAGACCAGTCACTTACCATTTTTCTTAAGAACCCTCCCAAAACTCCTCATTTGTGTACGGGGTCTGTTGGGTCAGCTTGGAAATATTGGACGCTTTTTGCCAAATGGTCACTAGAGCTTCCTATGGTATTATTATTATTATGCAATGTGGGCATTTTATATGTATATGTTTTGTTAATATTTTATAATGATGTTTATATTCTATTTTGTTTTTGTGAACGGGAATTCGATAAATTAGTGCACAGCCTTAGCGTCCCCTACGTGGGATGCCTTTATTGTAAAGTGACCGGCTGGTGGAGTGCCTTCAGTGTTACCATTAGAGTTGTTTCAGCAGATCTTTTATTCGGATCGGGGGTGAGCACTCTTTCAACCAAGTTGTGGGTCCTGATTCGGCTCTTTGCAGTCCGCTGGACCCTATAAACAATGACTAACAAACTAACGAACTAATCATGAATGTGCTTGACAAGTACGAAGACGTGTAACATACATGCAGTATCCACACTTTGTTTTAGATGGACAAGTTAAAGGATAGCAAGACCACAGCAGAAACGCATTCCTTTCCAATAGCTAGAGCGAAGGTTCTCAAAATGCATTTCTCGGAGGCGGAGGGTGGGCTGGGGTGAGGAGGTGGGTGAGGGTCCTTGAATGTTATTATCCATACATTTTGCCTGGCATTAGCGACTGTCAAAGCAAACAAGAGCACAGCAGACCAAACGGTGGGTTCGCTGCTGCATGTGTTCTGTACAAATAGAGCAGAAGCGACTTCAAAAATGAATGGAACGCGTAGGTACAATGAACCGAAGTAGGAGCAGAAAATATCAGAATGCTCTTGTGCTGCACCTTCACCCCGCCCCCACCCAATCCCCCCCCCCCAAAATATACACATTCTGCTAAAAAGACTACAAAAATGTAGTGAAATTCTTCATGTTAAAGTAACTTAGTCTCCAAACTCCTCTTCGTAACATCAGATCACAAAAGATAGTGTCATAATAATTATAATAATTGTGAACCATTTTATACTGTTCAATACAATGAAACATACTGCATAGTCCTAAGTACATGTATCAAGAATACAACTTTTCTTTACATACACAATTTTTAAACGGGAAAT
>CM072516.1:5119756-5162256 GCA_036898135.1 Oncomelania hupensis
ATCTTTCTTTTTTATGTAACCACACACACATACACACATATATATATACACACACACACACACACCGTGTTAAAACGTCGTTGTTATGACTTTTTCACGAAATGAATGCCACCAACATTGTTTTGACTTTTTAAAAAATGTGTCCATTTTTTGAAGCTAACCATAATCCAAAACCTAAACCCTTACCCTTAACCTAACCCTAACGGAACACTGTTTTGACGTAAAATAACGGGGCCGTCAAAAGAACGTAGGTAGAGTTTAAGGAGTGTGTAACAATAGCGGCTTTTGTACATTGCCACACACACACACACACGCCCACACAAACACACACGCATTATTATTATTATTATTATTATTATTATTATTATTATTATTATTATTATTATTATTAGTAGTAGTAGTAGTAGTAGTAGTAGTAGTAGTAGTAGTAGTAGTAGTAGTAGTAGTATATAAGCTGGGACTATTTCGTTAAAACATACATTATTTCATTGTGCTGTTTTAATAGCACTGTACCCAGTCAATTGAATTATATTATCTGCACAAGTTGATATTATAAACATCTTATATAGTTGGATGTTTCAGTACATCGCGCGTGTCATTGTCCAGACAGATAATTATTTAACAGATTTACTTTGTGTGTTCCTATCCTATCCTGTCCCATAACCCGGAGGTCGTAGGGGCACCACAGATGATCGTTTAACCAGCATACTCCATCTTTCTCTGTCCTCAGCAGCCCTCATGGCTTCGCTCAGTGTCAAACCAGTCCATTCTCGAATGTTGTCCTCCCACCTCTTTTTCGGTCTCCCCCTTCTTCTACCTCCTTGCACTGTGCCTTGCAGAATGGTCTTTGCAAGGCCTGATGATCTGGTGACGTGGCCATACCATCGGAGTTTCCGTTTCTTCACCACTGTGAGCAGGTCATCGTGTTGTCCAATGGCTTGTGTGATGGTCTGTCGGACTTCGTCGTTGGTGATGTGTTGGGTATAGGAAATGCACAGAAGTCTTCTGTAGCACCTCATCTCCATGCTTTGTATTCTTCGTTGGAGATCTGCTGTGAGGGTCCATGCTTCGCAAGCATATAGGAAGATGGAGATGACCAGAGAGCGCAGCAGTCTTACTTTGGAATGTAGACTGATGGTTCTGTCTTTCCAAATGGGCTTCAACCTTGTCAGGGCAGCAGTTGTTTGTGCGATCCTGGAGAGGACTTCCTGTCGAGACCCATTGTCTGACACAATGGCTCCTAAATATTTGAAGCTGTGCACTGTGTTGAGGGATTGGCCTTGTACTTTATTGTGTGTTATGGGTGTCTAAAATCACATTGTTGTGAAAAGACGTTAAATTGAAAGTTTGAATTGAACTGAACGCACAAACACACACACTCTGTCTCTCTCTTTCTCTCTCTGTCTGTATCTCTCTGTCTCTCTCTCTCTGTCTCTCTCTTTCTCCCTCTCTCTCTGTCTCTCTCTTTCTCCCCCTCTCTCTCTCTTTCTTTCTCTCTCCGCCTTGTGTAACACGTCTCATTCATATATATATATGAAATAATTCTTTTTTGCATGATGAGAAGCATTTAACATTCTTTTCGAGGCAGGTACGATAATTTTAGAATTATTTGTCAGTCATCACTTCCCCATACTATCCCACCCATTAGGTTTTCAACCTGAGAGACATTTAACAATCCGAAACTGCGCTGTACACAGCCTATTAGAGTGATGGATCACAGACGCTTTATGTGCCCATCCATAGATTTGTGTGAGGTTTATGCTCGAGTTTAAAACCCGAGAGAACCAAACTCTGCTTATAGCATGCTCACGGACTCAATAGGCCCGTCTATGTGGAAAAACTCCCCCAAGATTGTATTGTTGATGCACACGCTTCTCTTCGTTTTGTTCGTGTGTATTCTTCTGGAGGGCAAAGACCCGACTTTCTGTACAGCAGTGGATTTAAAGCAATGTTTTTGGTGTTAGCCAGTGGTCTTAAAGAAAACAACAACTACAGCCGAAAAAGACGTTAATTGAATACAAAGGAGAAGAAGAAGAAGAAGAAGAAGAAGAAGAAGAAGAAGAAGAAGAAGAAGAAGAAGAAGAAGAAGAAGAAGAAGAAGAAGAGGAGGAACAAGAAGAAGAAGAAGAAGAAGAAGAAGAAGAAGAAGAAGAAGAAGAAGAAGAAGAAGAAGAAGAAGAGCGGAGGAAAAAGAAGAAAAAGAATATAAATGAGAGGAAGAAGAAGGAGAAGAAGACGAAGAAGAAGGAAAAGAAGAAGAAGGAGAGGTGCGAAGAAGAACAAGAAGAAGACAAAGAAAAAGAAGAAGAAGAAGAAGAAGAAGAAGAAGAAGAAGAAGAAGAAGAAGAAGAAGAAGAAGAAGAAGAAGAAGAAGAAGAAGAAGGAGAGAAAGAAGAAAAAGAAGAAGATAAATGAGATGAAGAAGAAGGAGAAGAAGACGAAGAAGAAGGGAAAGAAGAAGAAGGAGAGGTGCAAAGAAGAAGAAGAAGAAGAAGAAGAAGACAAAGAAGAAGAAGAAGAAGAATGAAGAAGAAAGAAGAAGAAGAAGAAGAAGAAGAAAAGGGAAGAAGAAAGAAGAAGAAGAAGAAGAAGAAGAAGAAGAAGAAGAAGAAGAAGAAGAAGAAGAAGAATTAAGAAGAAAAAAGAAGAAGAAAAAGGAAGAAGAAGAATGAAGAAGAAAAAAGAAGAAGAAAAAGGAAGAAGAAAAAGGAAGAAGAAGAAGAAGAAGAAGAAGAATGAAGAAGAAGAAAAAGAAGAAAAAGAAGAAGAAGCAAAGGAAGAAAGAGCAGAGAGGAAAATGAAATGTGACAAATTCACAGGAAATGACTTTTATTCAGATTACATAATTATGTTCAACCCTTGATCTTTAGAGTTAACAGGATAGGACATAATACAATTACATACAGAACAGCGCACATTAAGGTCCATACTTTGGGTACCCACAACTTTCTACACCCTCTTTGACCACACAAACCTCGCACGTCTAACCACAGTGAGAACCCAAAATCGTACGTTTTAACATTCGGCAGTTCGTACCAAATAGTACTGATATGCTAATAGAAAAAATGTGAACAGTTTATTCAGTACAAAGGTCTTCGGAGAAGAACGTTTTTAGTACGATTGTACATGTCGGCCTTCGTAAAATGTATTCAACGTTTATTGTTTATCACAGGTTTTCTCTGGTGCAAGGGACAGCAAGTACACAGTGTATTGAAACTAAAAGCAAATTCTTTTCAATGTCATGATTTTTTTTCGACCAATGTGTAACGTTTGTGGGCGAATTGTCTATTCCTCTCCTTATATGGAAGTATTGTGGTAGGACGTGCAGCTCAAGTGCAAGGGCGCGCGCATGTTTGTTTACGTATGTATAGGAGGTGGGGGTAGGACGAGGGACGTCGAAGAGTGAGAACATTCTCTCTCTCTTCTCTCTCTCTCTCTCTCTCTCTCTCTCTCTCTCTCTCTCTCTCTCTCTCTGTCATTTGTCTGTAAGTGTGTGTCTGTGGTTTGCAATAATGTTACTTATTTGTTAAAGACTGGCTGCAGTTCCACTTAAATTTGCTAAAACCACACATACGTGAAAAGATTTTAAAATAAAATATTACCTTGAACCTCAGTGCACATGAGTACGGCGATACTAAACTTTGCGATCACTATCAAATATTATTATATCAGTCCTTCGGTTTAATTGAAATTGTTTTTTTTTTTTTAGAAAATAAAAAAAATAGTAGCTATTGAATTTGAATTCAATTTAATTCAATCCATTTTTTTAAATTTACCTCTCTTCACTTGGAAGCGCTATTAGACAACTACATACGTACACGTGTAGCATTCAACACGAGTGCTAGCTGTCTATATCGCTTCATAAAACTAATAAAAAGTAGTTTACCAGACGTAAGTAAGGTGCGGACAAAATTTGATGTCTTTGTTTCAGCAGCAGTAATGAGGCGTTAACCCAAAGGACAAGTTTATTTGCGTGGGCGAAGGAAGACCGGAGATTGTCCAAAACACTTTTGTGTAAAATAGGTAGAGCAGGCTTGCTGTCTAGGTAGATCTGGCGTCCGTTTGTAACTGTTCCTCTATTACCCAAAACTAGGCGACAGACAACCAACGAGATTTTGCTATCCTATCCTATCCCATAACTCTAAGGTCGTTATAGCACCACAGACGATCGTTTATTATTATTATTATTATTATTATTATTATTATTATTATTATTATTACTATTATAATTGAGGATTTTTATAGCGCACTTATCTCGCCGTACGTGACCAGACTCTAGGCGCTGGCCGACGCAAAATCTAACTCAAACCGCCTGAGACGCCCATCCGCAGCCTTTGGGCGCATGGTTTGACGCCCGGACAACTGAGCACTATCCTGGCCAGCCAGGGATGGGCGAGAAGGACCAAGTGCATGCTGGGTGTGTTCTTGTTACCGGCACTCACCCGTCTAGGACATGAGCGTCAGGATCTTTAAAGTCAGTTATGATAGAATGTATGCGACACACAGACTAGACCTCGGTTTATACTCTAAACCGAAGGAGTAGGAAACGGGAGTAAAGTGTTTTTTCCAGGGTGTTACACTCGATTTGATGTTGGTGTTTTTCTTGATCAGTATTTGATTCAGCCCCGATGCTGAAGTCCTGATAAGGTGTAACTCTGATTCGTTTATCCACGCAGCCTGCTCACTCATCAACAAGTCTTGAGTCGACGTATGAAGTTTTCCACTTTTATTCAGCACACATCAACAACTGCATACAATCGCTTTCCACTTTCAACTTTTCAACTCACTATCAACAACAACTTCTCTCTCTCTTTTGAAACAGCGAGGCACTTAAATAGTCTCTTGATACTCCCGAACAACCTGGATCAATCTCGTATGACGCAATTTAACCAATCGCTTCTAACTTCGTCATTACTGTCTTACGTCATACATATTTTTTCTTCTTCCGGGAACGTCCTCGTACTTCGATATTTATCGGGAAGTTTCCATCGATAGTAAATACTCACATCTAGAACATTCTCCAATAATATCGACTAACGAAAATTATCAACGTTATACAAAGCTTCTTCTAACAACAATGCAAACTCAAATCAAAGGTAAATACATTCTATTATTGAATACTTTGCAAAACGAAACGATTAGATCTATCGTGCGCGCTTCAGACGTACTTTCGTTCGCGTTTCAACGTAACACAGGGACACAACACAATAGCCCGCACAGGGCTCGAACCCGGAACCTTCAGATCCTCAAGCCAAAGCACTACCATTAGACCACCGTGCCTCTTTAACCAGCGTACTCCATCTTTCTCTGTCCTCAGCAACCCTGATGGCTACGTTCAATGTCAAGCCAGTCCATTCTCGAATGTTGTCCTCCCACCTCTTTTTCGGTCTCCCTCTTCTTCTACCTCCTTCCACTGTGCCTTGCAGGATAGTCTTTGCAAGGCCTGATGACCTGGTGGCGTGGCCATACCGTCGGAGTTTCCGTTCCTTCACCACTGTGAGCATGTCATTGTGTTGTTCAATGGCTTGTGTGATGGTCTGTCGGACTTCGTCGTTGGTGATGTGTATGTGTAACGAGAGTTTATAAAGGAATAAAGCGCACCCTTCGTTTCATTCTACTTTCTATGTTGTTTTATTTGCCTTGGAAAAAATAATACTCTTCTACAAAGTAACATAAACGTTCGCCTGTGTTGCTATCAAACGTCTCCAATAAGCAAAAGCGGGGGCAAAGCGACCACTGAGAATAATCACCCCAGTCAAACCAATCAGTTTCAAGTATTTTATTACTTCGTTGGAGACACAATAAGTCAACCAGTGAATAGAAATCACGAATAAACAGGCTGACCAAACTGTCCCTTGGGAATTTGTCTTGGGGGAATTTCAATTTGTCTAGTACGACGGTCCCTATTTTCAGTGCTTACTCCCTCTCCCTCCCATTTGTAGGTTCATAATTTCTCTCTCTCTATTCCCCCCCCTCCCCAAGTATATGTCTGACGTGTGTGTGTGGGTGTGTGTGTGCGTAGGTGCGTGTGTGTGTGTGTGTGGGTGTGTGTGTGTGTGTTTCTGTAGATCTACCGTGTGATGACAAAATCAGATCAAATCTTTTCTTTCTCTCTCTCTCTCTCTTTTTTTTTTTCAAAATGAGATTTTTAGATTTATCATCCTACAAAACCCGATAAGAGGCGTTCGTCGGTGTGAACGTTGTGAATCTCAGTTGTCCATAGATTGAGAGATACAGAAACATAAAACATCAAAATACAAAAGGACAGAGCAGGTCATCGAGACACAAAATGTCCATCATCTCAAATATCGTGTCAGTTAGTGATCTTTCTTCGTTTTGGCATCACACTGCATAAATCGCGTCATCCTAGCCATATGAAGCCGAGTTCCATGGCTAATGAAAGAATGCTGCACGTTTTAACCCATGATTTAACTAGTTTTATTTTCCACCGAAGTCGGGAATGCTTTGTGATTGCAGACGGGTTCATCAAGTTAAGCTTCTCTCTCTGTAATGATAATAAAACCAACAACACCTGGGTAGTAGGCGTTATTGTTAATGTTAATGTTAATGTTAGAAACGAAACAATGCTATGTTAGGGAAGTGTGTTTGTCAGTGCGGCGTGGGGTGGAGGTGGTGGCGACGGGAGGAGGTACTTGTTTGTGTGTGTGAAAATATGTGTGTGTGTGTGTGTGGGTGTGCGTGTGTGTGTGTGTGTGTAATGGTTGTGCGTGTGTGGCGTGCGAGTTGTGGTGGTCGTGGTGTGTGTGTGCGTTTGTATGTGTAATGATTGTGTGTGTGGCGTATGTGTGTATGTGGTGGTGGTGTGTGTGTATGTATGTATTGTGTGTGCGTGTGTATTATGTGAGTGTGTGGTGTTAATGAAAATGGTGTTTAGGTGTCCTTTTAGTCGACAGAAAGTTGTCAAAATAATCAGGGGGAGGGGGAGGGGGTGTGGGGAGAAGTTGGTGTATGAGGTGTGGGTGTGGGAGGGCAATGACAATCAGAAGACAGGAGATGAAATATGCTCTGTGGCTGAAGGGAATCCCTAGGCGATCGCTTTGATTTGATAGCCCCCAAGTTGATACGAAAGTCAGAACTCACCATTTATTCCTCAACACAGTTAGGGAGATTTCTTCCACAAAAGAGAAAAATATGGCGAAAAGTCAAAGTAAAGGATCTCTTTGTAAAGTACTTTAGCTTCGATGGCACGAATAAAAAAAAAACAACAAAACCAGTAACAGGGATATGTCTTCGGAACTAGAAACTTAAGCCTGCTGAACGATCAAAAAAACTTTCTGGGAAAATCTATTCTATCACGACTCAACCCGCGCTTTCCAACTCGCGAATGTATTGCAGCCAAAAGAAGGCTTTCTCCGAATACTCCTGTTACTTTCTTCCCTTAAAAAATGAATTGGATGCAATCAATACAAACTTCACAAACATAAATAAAATGTTAAAATATTGTCTTTTTTCCAAGTGTGGCGATCTCCAAGTCGTTACACAAGCATGTATTACAGGTAACAGTGTGTTTGTTGTGCAAACAACAACGTGATGACAGATTGCCGCTTTGATATATCTATATATATATATATAAAATATTTTATATATATATATATAGATATAGATATATAGATAGATAGATAATAATGATGGACGCAATATATATATTATTATTATCTATTTATCATTAAGAACAACACAAATTAAAACTTCTATAAAATACCAATTCCCGCTAAAATAATACAATTGTTAAAAAGTTAAAAAGGTGGAAATTTTGGTACGATCGTGTTGTTTGAACAAGAACAGATATGTTATTTGAAATTAATTCTGTAATACATTATATAATATCTGAAGGTATTGGAGTCGTTTCGTGCTGGATTTCTTCTCATTCCAGCATTTACTGGAATGATGTAGTTGATACATTGGCTAAACAAGGAGCAACAAAAGCCTACAATAATATTACATATAACAATATAAACCCCTCTGTATTTAAATTGTTACCGTTATTAGAAAACTTTATATTCTAAATAACCTTGCAATACAAAGGTTGAGGATTTTTCTTGTCCAAGACATTTATGTAGAATAATTAATAAACTAAGAGTAAAGTCATGGAAAGGTGTAGTTTGTATCTGTTTACATCCAATATCTGTCAAACAAATTTCACACGAATGTCTCATTTTAATTCCACTATGTAAAGAAAGTTAAACTGTAGCAATGTTGAAGAAACCGTATACATTTTATTGCATAGATATTGCTGGCATAATTTACATGTCCGCCGTTCGTAAGTCGTTTGTATTTACTCCTTCGGATGAGAGTATAAACCGAGGTCCAGTCTGTGCTGCATACATTCCATCATAACGGACTTTAGAGATCCTGACGCTCATGTCCTAGACGGGTGAGTGCCGGTGACAAGAACACACCCAGCATGCACCTAGGTCCTTTTCACCCATCCCTAGCTGCCCAGGATTGTGCTCAGTTGTCTGGAGCGTTATTACGATGCGCCCAAAGGCTGCAAGTTAGCGCCTCGGGCGGCTTGAGTTAGATCCTGTATCGGCCAGCGCCTTGAGCAGCTCTTGAGCTGAAAAAGTGCTATACAAGAACGACTAAATAATAAATAAATAAATATATTATAAGTATACTGTATTATTACATTTTATGGTTATGGTTGAACGTTAAATTGTTAGATTTGCTTTCATGTGTGTATGTCTATGCGCGAGAAAAATGTACTGTCTAAAAGCACATACTGATGTTAAAATACTGTATTGAATTGAATTGAAGTGTTGTAGGATGTGACGACTCGACCAGACTTTATGAACTGTCAATGCACACGTGTACAGCGTTGCTGAGACTCGCAGAGCCTATGTGAATGGTTGAACAATGGTATTATTGCTTAGTGCTATAGTATAATATATCCACCACAATCATTCAACTCACACATAATTTCCAGAGGGAACGGTACAAAGAATGGTCTCGTCCATGAAAGAAGAACCACGATGCGTACAAAAGAAGATAATATATGTAATACGGTCGAGGACAGAACAAACCTACCAATCCCCTGCGCCCTGAGCATGCTGCCAGCTTGGATATGTGCGCCATACAAGTGGACATCATCATCATCATCATCATCATCATCATGTAACTCATAATTCTCAAAAATCAACAGGAAAAACGTTGAAAAAAATCTTATCAATAACATCCATCAACACCCACGGCACGTATCACTACTAATGCCATAAGAAATTTCAGATATAGATCTATATCTGACACATAATTATATGCGTATGTATGTTGTACTGGAAATATTTCTTTAACGTGTTCACT
Source organism: Oncomelania hupensis (assembly GCA_036898135.1). Classification (NCBI taxonomy): domain Eukaryota; kingdom Metazoa; phylum Mollusca; class Gastropoda; order Littorinimorpha; family Pomatiopsidae; genus Oncomelania; species Oncomelania hupensis. The sequence continues at coordinate 5,129,078 of CM072516.1, forward strand.
GGGGTGTTGGGTGCTGAGTTCAATAGTTCGAATAACTTCCTTCTGTTAATACACATTGGGATCTGTCCCATCGATTGTACTTTGGTTGCGCAGTACAGCACAATAACTATCTTCCTCGCCAACCTCATCAGTCTTGTTTGTAGGAAGAGTCTTACCATGTGTCTTTTAATATAATTCTCATCATCAAATGCCGACACAACAGCTTCAGCATCCTCCTTCCACTCTTCCTTATCATCATCATCATCATCATCATCATCATCATCATCATCATCATCATCATCATCATCATCATCATCATCATCATCATCATCATCATCATCATCATCACCATCATCATCATCATCATCATCATCACCATCACCGTCATCATCATCAAAGCCGTGATTATCGCATGGAGTTCAGAGTTAGGGCATTTTATTCTAAGCTGCTAAATTATCTCCCTTTGACTGTCTGGTTGCGAGTCCCCAGAGTCTTATATGCCAGATTAGCCTGGCAACCCTGTTGCTTTAAGAGGCACAGTTCACGGAAGTACTTACTAGGCGGCTAACAGGAAGTGATGGAATAATAGCGGATTGTTGTTATAAAGCGCACATTTTTTGCCCAACCCCAAACGACTGTTACGGGCGCTCAAGCAACCACTGCACCAAAGGTCGCATTTACACTAGAGCCCAAACAAACCCTTCTTCATCTTCGTCTTTCCGTTGGCAAAAGGCCGTCATAATAATAATAATAATAATAATAATAATAATAATAATAATAATAATAATAATAATAATAATAATAATAATAATAATAATAAATAATAATAATAATAATAATAATATCCATACATTTTTGTCATTTGGTAGGGATCATAGTGTTCTAACTACATACCAAGTTTCAAAGACATCCTTCCATTAGTTATAGAGAACTGTGCGCAAAGGTGACGGACGCCGAATTCCTGATGGCAAGAGTCAATTAAAGGATGCTATTATTATAGCAGTGAAGATTCTGTACACTTTAGCGGGTTTCGCGTAAGTTTAATACAATGAATTTAGGGCACCAGCGGGAACATCAAATAGGTACAGGAACTCATTCATACCACTTGCCATTCAAGCACATAACAAACAAGTCGGTAAGTCTTACTAAACACACTCAACAACTCTCATGCAGCTTAGTTAGTTTAATTATTGTTTTTACTGTCTTTGTATAAATAGTTGATATGTTTACACACTAATAAGTTTTAAATTCTCATATTCATCTGTTCTTACGTTAACCCGTTTTGCTGCTTAATTGAAATATCTTCATTATGAAAATATGTCCATGTGTTTGAAGAGCATTAATGATGTATAAATATTTTAATTCCTTTGTTTCAATACTTTTCTTTTTATTTATCATTTGTGGGAAACATGCGTCTTTATAATAATAATAATAATAATAATAATAATAATAATAATAATAATAATAATAATAATAATAATAATAATAACGGATTTTTATATAGCGGGTACTCCAGCCTATGGCCAGACTCACCACGCTTTACATAGTCATTACATATACATACATGCACTCGATAAAACATCACTTTTGCTACAATACACCAAAAGACGGAACCAGTAATGTACAGACTATTTACAACTATGTACATAAATTACAAAAAAAAGACAAAAATAGACTATTTACAACTATGTACACAAATGACAAAAAAGACAGAAATAGAATAGCAAAAACCTATTCACAGCTATTTATATGCCCGGTTAGTCCCAGGAAGAAAAACAGTATAAATATTTACAGCTGTGTATACACTTACGGATTAGACAGACAAAAGATGAGAGAATGGCAGCGGGATACAAATCAATCTGAATAATGCAGTTTGAAGAGGTGGGTTTTGAGGGCCTTTTTGAATACTTGTGTTGATTGTATGTTGCGGATATGTTTTTATCTTTATATGTGTGTAAAAGACACACCTTAGAACTCTAATGCAACTTAGTTTAATTATTGCTTTTACTGTCCTTTTATAAATTATAGTTTATATGTTTACACACTAATAAGTTTTAAATACTCATATTTATCTGTTCTTACGTTAACCCGTGTTACTGCTTATTTAAAATATTTGCATTATGAAAATATGTCCATGTGTTTGAAGGAATGTGTATAAATATTTTAATTCTTTTGTTTCAATACTTTTCTTTTTATTTATCACTTGTGAGAAACATGCGTCTTTATGTGTGTGTAAAAGAAGAATGAATGGACATGTTTACTTGACAGACAATGTAATTTCCATGCTTTTGGATTAATAAAGTAATATCTTATCTTATCTTATCTTATCTTATCTTATCTTATCTTATCTTATCTTATCTTATCTTATCTTATGATTGCCCAGAAGTTCAGCTGTTTTAAACAATGTCCTTTAGCGGGCGAGGAGGAAAGTGGCTAACTAAAGCAGAAGGAAACATGGAGGTAGCGAGGGGTTATGTTCTGTTATTATTGTTGTTGTTTGTTTGTTTGTCTTAATGGGCGGGGAGTAGGAGAAGGGTAAAATGGGTGGATGGGGGGGGGGGGCGGTATTTGTTACAGACCTTGGACTTAATTCCTTCCAGAACCTGACTGAAGGCAACCTCAGCGAAGGGCGTTAAGCGTTCCACTCTGCAACAGCGTGAAGGAAGAATGGCTGAAAGCAGGTGAAAGGATCTGCAGGGTGGAAGCTGGTAAAAGGATCTGCAGGATGGAAGCAGGTAGAAGGATCTGCAGGATGGAAGCAGGTAGAAGGATCTGCAGGATGGAAGCAGGTAGAAGGATCTACAGGATGGAAGCAGATGGAAGGATCTGCAGGATGGAAGCAGATGGAAGGATCTGCAGGGTGGAAGCTGGTAAAAGGATCTGCAGGATGGAACCAGGTAGAAGGATCTGCAGGGTGGAAGCTGGTAAAAGTATCTGCAGTATGGAAGCAGGTAGAAGGATCTGCAGGGTGGAAGCTGGTAAAAGGATCTGCAGGATGGAAGCAGGTAGAAGGATCTGCAGGATGGAAGCAGGTAGAAGGGTCTGCAGGATGGAAGCAGGTGGAAGGGTCTGCAAGAAGGACGCAGGTGGAAGGATCTGCAGGATGGAATCAGGTAAAAGGATCTGCAGGATGGAAGCAGGTAGAAGGATCTGCAGGATGGAATCAGGTAGAAATATCTGCAGGATGGAATCAGGTAGAAAGATCTGCAGGATGGAATCAGGTAGAAGTATCTGCAGGATGGAATCAGGTAGAAGTATCTGCAGGATGGAATCAGGTAGAAGGATCTGTAGGATGGAAACAGGTAGAAGGATCTGCAGGATTAAAAGCAAGTAGAAGGATCTGTTGTTTGTTTCTCTTGATGGGCGTGGAGGGTAGAAGGGATAGGGAGAGTGTCGAAGTCGAAGTCGAAGTCGAAACCTTTAATAGGATAATAGCATTAGGTCCTTTGGACCTGTCTTACAGCTAGTCCTTAATAAACAATGCAAAACAAACAAAATAATTAACATAAAAGAATTTGAAACAAACATATTCCTTAACTACGGTAACAAATCAATAAGCAAATTAATGCATTTTAATACACCTACTCTTACCCTTCTTCCCCTCCCATCCATCTCCTCCTCTCTCCGCACACACAAGCACAACCACACACGCACACACACACACACACATATGTAAATTCACATCTTCTTAGTAACTTAAATTGTGGCAGGGTAGGGAAGAACAAAGAGGTATACAATCATCTTAAATATTAAGAGCAAATGGAGCTTAAATATTTATGGAGCCTTGTTTTAAAAGATGGTAATGATTTGTTTTTCTTGACCTCTTCTGGTAGAGGATTCCACACGCTAGGACCAGAATAGGACAGAGATGTTTTAAATATGTCTAAGCGTGGTCTTGGAAATGTTAAATTATGTCGTGAAGATGAATAACGAGATGATGACTTGCTAAAAAGTGCTTTCAAATAAGCAGGAGCTCTATTGTTAATTATTTTATACATTAAAACGGCTTTATTGTAATTTAGATGTTTGTTAAGGGGGAGCATGCCAGCTATTTTTAGTTTTGAATCAGTTGTGATGGAAGCGTTGGGGATAACTAATTTTGCAGCTCTGCGGTGAATAGAATTAATTTTTTTGAACAAGGCTTCACTGCAGCCGTCCCATATTGTTGATGCATAATCAATGTGAGGTTTGATATGAGCATTATAAAAAAGTTTTTTAGTTATGATAGATTGAAGCTTAGACAACATCAATAATTTTGTTGAGAGAGTTTTACAAAGATGTTCAATGTGTGAATGCCAACTGAGTTTGTTATCTATGATTATGCCTAAAAGTTTATGACTTTCAACCTGTTTGATATTTTTTCCATTCACTACTAAATCAAGAGAAAGCGGAGCCCGCTGATGCTTTTGTCTAGTTGTTATTAACATAGCTTTTGATTTAGCTGGATTCAGTGACATATGGTTTAAACTGCACCAGTCAGCAACACTGTTAAGGGCACATTGTAGAGATTGCTGAATTTCAGCTATGTTACTGCCTTGAGTTTGTAATGTTGAATCGTCGGCTAACATATGACACTCAACAGAATTATCTGCGAGATGTAAAGGTAAGTCGTTAATATAAACACAAAATAAAACAGGACCTAAAACAGATCCTTGAGGAACCCCATGCTTGATTTGGCCTACAGAGGAATTTTTACCATGGACATGTACGAACTGCGTTCGTTGACTAAGATATGAATGAAAAATATCCAAGGAAACAGAGCCATTGAGATACAGTTCAAGCTTTTGGAGCAGTATGTAGTGATTAACGAGATCAAATGCTTTGGAAAGATCTAGAAAAACAGCTCCTGACAACGTAGAGTTATTCATAGCAGAAAGCCATTTGTTAGTTAAAAGAGCTAATGCAGTGGAGCAAGAATGGTGACTACGGAAACCAGATTGTAAGGAATGAAAAAGATCAAGATCCTCTATATATTTTGTAAGGTGAGTGTGAATGTGATGCTCTAGTATCTTTGAAAGTGTAGACAGCAGAGATATCGGACGATAGTTATTAAGATCAGAACTTACTTTTGACTTAGGAAGGGGAATAACCTTAGCTTGTTTCCATGTGGTTGGAAATGTATTTTTAATAATGCATAAGTTGAAGATGTAAGAAATGGAATTCACAATATAAGGCAAAGAAAGTTTTAAGACTTTATTACTAATTTCATCAGGACCTGCCGACTTTGTATTTTTAAGTTTTAATATATATTTTACAACTTCATTTATGGTAATGGGTGGTATTTTAAATGGTGAAGAGGTACTTGTTCTCTGCTTACAAAATGTAATGAGACAATCTGAACAAGTGTATTGTGAATATTTTGAACAATCCGATTTCAGTACAGAAGTAGCGACTGAAAGAAAATGGTTATTGAAGGCATTAGCAGATAAATTGGATGGAATTTCATGATGATTTGAAGATGAGCCCTTAATAAAAGAATTTAGGGCATGCCATAAATGAGAAATGTCACTGTTATTTTCTATTAGTTTATTAAAATAATTTCTTTTGGAATCGCGCACCATGTTTTTGATTTTATTACGAGATTTTTTATACTCTTGAAACTGTTTAGCATATTTAAGTTTGTCTCGCTGTGACATTGCTTCTATAATCTCCGGAGTCAGCCATGGTGGGAGCTTAGGATGTTTTACTCTTTTCTTTTTAATTGGTGCATGTCTGTTAAGTATAGATAAATAAATAGAATACCAACGTTCAAGTGCATCATTAGGGTCATTAGAAGTATAAACGTCATCAAATGATGCATCAAAGAGGTCCATAAGAAAGGCTCCACGATCAAAGTGTTTGAAGGACCTGTATTTTATATGAGTGTGACCTTTAGTGTTTGATTTGGGTAGTTTAGAAAACTTTGTACAATATATGGGGGAATGATCACTTATGCCCAAAGCAGAAATGGAAGCATGATCAATTGTTGCGGGTTCAGTGGTGTATATATGATCAATTAAAGAAGATGTTGATGAGGTTACCCTAGTAGGTGAAGTTATCAACTGACTAAGACCCAGAGAAGATGTTAGGCAATCCCATCTATTTTGTGGTCTCAGAAGATCAATGTTAAAATCACCAAGAATGAGAACATCATCATTAGGCTTATAATTGTATATTTGGTCCACCATGTCTGAAAAATAGTCAAACCAATCAGCAGTACTAGCTGGGTTCCTGTATAGGAAGCAGACAAAAACAGGTGAGGCTGTGGCTGAATATTTGAATTCAAGCCAAATGCATTCAACATTGACGTGCTCAAAGTCTTGCCTTCTTATGGTGAAAGGATAAATAGAGGTGTGAATGGGTAAGGGAACGAGATATGTTTCAGACCTTGAATCTGACTGGCTGCCTTCCACTCTGCAATAGCGTAAAGGAAGAACGACTGCCCGCTATAGAAGGATCTGCAGGATGGAAGCAGGTATGAGGAAGCTGAGTGTGGCTAACGCATCGAAGATGAGGCGAGGAGCCTGGGTAAACGACCTCTTTGAACGTCGATACGTGTCCAGAATAGTCCAGCGTTCTACGTTCACGCTGTCAGCTCGTGTCAACAGCACTGAAGATAGCTCTCTTTGGAGCCAGTTAAAATCCCTTCAAAAGCCCGAATGGGTGGGTGTATTACAATCCTTAGTAAGTTAATTCATGTTTAAAAGGGTTCAAGTATCACTCTTAAGAATCCTGCATATTTATTCCTTGCTTGCACAAGATCCCTATCAGTACGTGCAAACAGTTTTTTTAAACAAAAAAATTAAATTTATTTTTCTTCTTTATAATGATTACTTGACATATGTAGACTGTATGAGTGAAGTGTCTTAGCAACTGATCTTTATAAAGGAATTTATTCATGTTTCGTTATAATATCCAAAAGCGCACTGTTTCTTCCTAATGGATGGAGGTTGACAGTAAATGCTTAAACCGAAACCGGTTACTAAGTTGTATTTGGTGTAAGCCATGCACGCCACAGATCCAACTTCCGTCCAGTGATCCTAATAAACGCGAACTTAAAAAAATTATCTAATTATTTTTATTGTTCTAATTTAACAGAAATTAAAGGGGGTTGAAAATAGACTGCACATATTTATTACCGGGGATGTTTGCATGAATCACTGTTGAATCCATTGACCCGCCTTCGTTCGTGAAGATCTTCTGGTTCATTCATATAGACATTAACAATGCGATGATCCGCGATTTTCCCTGAGACGACATTTAAACTTAGCAGCTCTTGAGCTGGAACAGGCGCTAAATGAAAAATACGTTTAAATATTAGAAGTGTGTACAGCACTCCACTCCGCTCACGTACCGAGACGGGCGCCTGTGCTAGCTTGCTGACAAATATTAAGCCAGACCCTTCAAAGCAGAGCCACGCAGGACAAAGATGGATATACCAGCCACTAAGGTACCTCCTCCTACTTTAAACCCACACTTAATGATAATGACACTGACGGCCGATTGACACAGTAATCACCATACGATGATGATGATGATGATGATGATGATGATGATGATGATGATGATGATGATGATGTTGATGAGAACGATGCTGTGGTTGTTGTTACTGCTACAGCTGCTGCTGCTGAGGATGGTGCCGGTGGTGCTCTGCAGCTGCTGCAGACATTGAGTCGCCGTGTGATTTGCCCAGAATAAAACGATATTACCATAATATGATATTGGTTGTATATAATAAAACTAAAACGTTGAAATTTTTTTGGAGACGTAATTTCGTCTTTGTATAGCACAAAGTACTTTACTTTACTTTATTTATTTATTTATTTATGTTATTTAATTTAACCGTCTATTCACTTTTGTGATATTAGACAACATATTGAATTATAAACAAAATATATTTTTTTATTTAAAAAAAACAAACTATTATTATTATTATTTTAAAATAATATTAATAATTTTTAAAAATAAAAAAGAACACACACACACACACACACACACCCACACACACACACACACCCACACACAAAACATCAAACAAAAATAGAACAGGTCTATTTTGCAAATACAAAGTATTTTTAGGCTAAAATAACCTATTTTTTTTTTATCCACTTACACACCAAAGTTAGGTAATTCTGCTTATCGTCAGTTATGTCCTACGTTTAACGTAGACTACAACAAAAGTAATCAAGAAAGAAGGCAGTCTGTGCTAGGTCATTTATCTATGGCAGGATTATCACACCGCTGATCTATGGTAATGAAAATACAATTTATGTGTGCATGGCAAGACTATTTCTACACTCATGCACACACATACACGTTGGCGCGCGCTCACACACGCATACATAATTGTGCTTGCCTTAAAATAATAGAGGTAACTGTCTAGGTCAATGCTCCCCTGAAACAATTACATTGCTTTCCATGGAAACAAAAGTGAGATCCTTGTACATATTGTTAGATTAAAGCATATCACATACACACACACACACACAAACGCGCGCGCGCACAGTAGCACGCACAGACATACAACGAAATGACTGTCTGACGTAACATATATCTTACCCCATACACGCGCAGACATGCCCCCACCCACCCACGCACACACAATGAATGCTCCGCCAAACAAAAAGTTAGGTCACTGCGCTGTTAATGTCCTATGCCAGTGGCCTCTTCCTCCATAATCTCCAAGAATAATCACATCGCTTTCCATGGAAACAAGGATCACTTTCTTGTGTGCATGGCACAAGGCAATAAGCGATGCTTCTCAGAGCACATATCCCCCCATATGTCAGGTCTGTGCCTACGTAACGTACACCATTAATACCAACCATCAAACAGCGAAGAGAGAAAAGAAGTGGGGGGGGGGGGGGTGGTGGTGGTGGTAATTCATTTAAGAGAGGGGTTGTTGTTGTTGTTGGTGGTGGTGGTAGTGTTGGTGGTGCGGGTGCGAGTGATGACTTGTTTTATTCCAATCTCACCAGTAACTCTCTCTCCCAGGAGATCCAACAACGTAACTCCTCTTGTCAGCCAAGACGCCTATGTTTTATTTTATCAACTCTTTTTTTGTTGTTTTTAAATGTAGGTCTACCATATTTCTCTTCGTATCTCCTGTGCGACGCCCTAAGCATGCTTGGGATAGCATTGACTAAATGCGCTGTAAAAGTCACACCCATAACAAGACACGCAAACACACAAACCCCCTTCTACCCTGCCTTCACCCCCCTCCTCCCCCTCCATCTCCCACTCCTCCCCCCTCTCTTCTCCTAATGCTCTTGGAGAGAGAGAGAGAGAGATAGAGAGAGAGAGAGAGAGAGAGAGAGAGAGAGAGAGAGAGAGTAATATACCTAAACTATGAATGGATGATAATATCTGCTTACCTGCTTTCAGAAAGGAGCGCCACACAGCACATGCAACAAAGGAAAATACATTGGTTTATGATCATTACATTACATTACATGACTATTGCTTTAGGTCCAGCGGACTCTTCCGAGCCAAATCAGGACCGGATAACCCCTGATCCGCATAAAAGATCTGCTGGAACAACCCTAGTGGTAAAACTGAAGGCTCTTTACCAGCCAGTCACTTTACAATAAAGACATCCCACGCAGGGGACGCTGAGGCTATACTCTAAATTTATCGAACCCCGTTTACAAAAAAAACAAAATAGAATACAAACATCATTATAAATTATCAACAAAACACATACATATAAAATGCCCACATTGCTAAATAATAACATCGTAGAAAGCCCTAGTGACCACCTGGCAGAAAGTGTCCAATAACCCCAAGCTGATCCAACAGACCTCACACACAAATAAGGATTCTTGTCCCGGAAGAGTTTTCAAGAAAAAAGGTAGGTGACTGGTCTAGCGAAGAAGAAGATAGTATAACATATTGATAGAACAGAGCAGGAATGAAAAAGAACAAATGAGAAAGACAGCGACAGTGGGAATTTAAAGCACTAAATTTACAGAAAAAGGGGGATACTATTTATACTGAAACCCCATGTACCCCAACGGGGTGGGGGGTGGTGGTGGTGGTGGTGTTATGATCAACAATAATTCTTGCACAATTGCACGTACAAGATGAGTGCGAGTGTATTTATGTGTGTGAGAGAAAGAGAGGCAGACAGATAGATACAAAGAGAATGATAAAAATGGAGAGAGACAGACAGATATATACATACATACTAACAGAGAAAGAGAGAGAGAGAAAGAGAGAGAGAGAAAGAGAGAGAGAGAGAGAGAGAGAGAGAGAGAGAGAGAGAGAGTTAGTTCAGTGACTGACTATATTAAACTACGCGATGATTTGGTATAAACCTGCATCAACCTGGACTGGACATTGCAAAGATGGCTTTATGACACAGCGTAACTGAGACAGTTGAGGCATACGCCCTACTTTATTCTTCAGCAGGTTCAGACACTCTACGCGCGAAGGTATAGAGCTAGACCTACTCATAATCATCTCTTTTTCTAATGTAGCCGGTTGGTTTCAACGATTGGGCAGGGTTGATAGTCTTTACTTTTTTTCTTTAAAGAAATGCATTTTCTTTAATTTGGGTAAAACGTTAAAGAAATAGGTTTTCTGTAATTTTTTTAAAGAAATAAATTTGCCTTAAATACATGAATGATTATTTAAATTGCTCAGCTCAGACCAAGAAAAGTGGTATGCAGTTAAAAAAAAGTTACATACAACTTGTGTTAGAACCCATGTAATCTATGAACACACTGAAAACAAAATCAAGAACAAATAATGTGATTTCATTTGATATTTTTTTAACAACAAGAAGAGATATTAGACTGATTTTTTCTAATCTGTCCTTGCAACACTCTTTCACACCCATTCCAAGCATTTGTGAGGTTTGCCGCTGTCTTTCGTTGGGCTAAAATTTCTTTTGCACAGCCCGCCTGTTTGCATTTAAAAATGAGCGTCTCGGCTGACTTTCCTCGAACGAAGTCGTAGTATTCCATAAACGCTTCAAAACATTTGGCAAACTTTCATCACTCGAATCATTGCAGGATGCCATCTTTTCACGATCTCAAAATTTAATCTGAACTGATGCAGGGTAGGCTAGTGGCAATGTCTACATAGGCTTATCCAAACTGCATCAATCTGGCTGCAACTGGGTCAAACCGGCTTCATGCTTTGGCACCTATTGTTCGTGGCGGTAAATCAAACTGAAGTAAAGAAATTTTTAACGAAAGAAATCGATAATCGTTACTTTTATTTTTTAAGTCGTTGAATTTCTTTAACTTTTTAAAAACCATTAACGCGTTAAATTTTCTTTAACCAAAAAGTTAATTCGCTAAATCGTTAAATCTTTAAATTTTCCAACCCTGCGATTGGGTAAGAACACCCTCTCAGTATTATCGGTACCACTGTGTCTGCGGTCTTTCTGCCAGTCTTTTCATTGAGAAGGTAACCCTTCTCCCTCCCCTTCCTAAATCCCCAAATCCAAAACTACATCAATTACAATCCTTCCCTATTTTCGTATAATTTTTCCGAGTTGCTGTCCTCTTTCCTTTCTCGTAAATTGCTCCTTAGAATAGTCCCGTTACTTATTTACTCTGGTACCCATCAAATAGCACTTACCCTATGTGTACCGACGTTAAAGATGGCTAACAGTAGAAAGCAACGTCTTCGATCAGCGAGCCTGTAAATGAGTCACTGTCTCTGTATTACTACCACTATTCAAGATACACATATTGTGATGACATTCTCGGCAATGTTGGACCGAGCTCTTTGTTTGATCGCAGATAAATGGGACACTTACATTTTATTGATTGAAAATATAATGGGAAGAAAATGAAATGTCTCTGATGCAAGAAATAATAGGCTTAGAAATTGTTTTTATTCAGGTCCTTTCTGTAGCCACATCTATTCGTTTAATGTTCCTTTTTTTTGCTAGGTCAAGAGCTGCTCAAGGCACTGGCCGGAACAGGTTCTAACTTGCAACCTTAGGAGCTTCGTCCAACGCTTCAAACAACTGACGACAATCCTGTGAGGACTGGATACGGAAGAGAAGGGACTTAGGGTTGGCTACAGGTGCATTTCTGTAACTGGCTGTTACGTTGAAACGCGAATGGTAGTATGTCTGAAACGCGCACGATAGATCTAATCGTTTCGTTTTGCAAAGTATTCAATAATGGAGTTTATTTACCTTTGATTTGAGTTTGCATTGTTGTTAGGAGAGGCTTTGTATAACGTTGATAATGTGCGTTAGTCAATATTATTGGAGAATTCTCTGGATTTGCGTATTTACTGTCGATAGAATTTTCCCGATAAATGTCGAAGTTTGAGGGAACGTTCCTGGAATGTTTAGAAAGATGTATGACGTAAGTCAGTGATGACGATCTTTTATTTGATTGGCTGTAGTGCGTCATTCTAGTCTACCGTGTTCTAAATTGTTCGGGAAGAGAGAGAGGTTATATAATTATGTGCCGCACTGTGTTGTGTTGTTGATAGTGAGTTGGAAAGTAAAAAGTTGAGAGTGGAAAGGCGATTGAGCGATTGTATGCAGTTGTTGATGTGTGCTGAATAAAAGTGGAAAACTTCATACGAAGACTTTGACTTGTTGCTGAGTGAGCAGGCTGCGTGGATAAACGAATCTGAGCTACACTCATCAGTACTTCAGCATTGGGGCTGAATCAAATACTGATAGAAAAACACCAACATCATATCGAGTGTAACACTGGCACTCAGACTAGACCTCGGTTTAAACTCTCATCCGAGATATAGAGAGAGGATGGAGAAAAGGGGAGGGGAAGGGCCGCTTGCCGCACCTTCACTTTCCAAACCGTCTGGAATGTTATCCCTTAACCACTCAATTCTTAAGTGTTCTCTCGTTATTTTAACAACTGAGTCAGCGGCCCCTACCCCTTCTCTTCTCCTCCACAACTTGAATTTAATTTCCTAATCTCGTTCGGAAAGGAACCTTGGTGCTATGGGTACTCACTTATCTAATCCTATCCCGTAACTCGAAGGTCGTTGGGGCACCACAGATGATCGTTTAACCAGCGTATTCCATCTTTCTTTGTCCTCAGCAACCCTCATGGCTTCGCTCAGTGTCAAGCCAGTCCATTCTTGAATGTTGGTCTCCCACATTATTTTTCGGTCTCCCTCTTCTTCTGCCTCCTTGCACCGTGCATTGCAGGATGGTATTTACAAGGCCTGGTGCTCTGGTGACGTGGCCCTACCATCTGAGTTTCCGTTTCTTCATCGCTGTGAGTATGTCATCGTGTTGTCCAAAAGCTTGTATGATGGTTTGTTGGACTTCGTCGTTGGTGATGTGCTGAGTATAAGAAATGTCCAGAAGTCTTCTGTAGCACCTCATCTCCACGCTTTGTATTTTTCGTTGTAGATCTGGTGCGAGGGTCCATGTTTCGCAATCATATAGGAAGATGGAGATGGCAAGGGAGCGCAGCAGCCTTACCTTGGAAGGTAGACTAATTGTCCGGTTTTTCCAAATGGGCTTCAACCTTGACGGGACATGCTTGAACTGATGAGTCTCCGTTTGGTGTGTGGTTGTAAAGGTCAGAGCAGTACTCTGTCCATCTGTCCGATACTTCTTGTTCTTCTGTAAGGCATATGCCAGACATGCTTTGGATCTTGGAGACCTTGGGCTGCTTAACACTTGCCAACCGCTTCACAGTCTGGTTGGTCTTCTTGCTGGTGTTCTTGATCAGACTGTTCTTTATTTTCTGGCATTGATCTTCTATCCCGTTCTTCTTTGGTGTGCGCATGCCTTTTCGGATGTCGCTGTTGATTTTCGGGTAGGCATCATTTCCCTTTGAGGTGTACTTTTTTCTTTTTCAACTTCGTCGTTTGTCACACAGGTCCAAAAGTTCAAATGTGGGTCCTCACCGTCACGTATTAATTCATCAAGGTCAGGGGGGAGGGGGAGAATTGAAAAGAGAAATGACCACAAATCTCATACATCATCAACATCATCATCATCATCATCATCATCATCATCATCATCATCATCATCATCATCATCATCATCATCATTATCATCATCATTATCATCATCATCGTCACCAAAAGACGACTGGTGTCCGACTTGGGGCTAGAACGGAAGGTTAGAGAAATCTGCAATATATGATTGTATACGATTTAATTAAAAATGGTGGTCACTATGGCACACATTGTAGGCTCATATTTACTGTACAGGCAGGTCATACAGAAGACGAGCTGGAAAACACTATTCATACCACTGTACCACTACACTGAAGTCAATGTGCAGTCTGAGTGAAAAGTACGTCTTCTGAATGAAGACGGGAATTTTCCACTGCAAGCAATAAACAAGAATGTAGTGGCTCATAATAATAATAATAATAATAATAATAATAATAATAATAATAATAATAATAATAATAATAATAAATAATAATAATAATAATAATGATGATAATATTGATAATAATAATAATAATAATAATAATAATAATAATAATAATAATAATAATAATAATAATAATAATAATAAACAGTACTCGTAAATGTGTTTTTATAATAATATGTACGTCCAGACGTATATTTATTCATATTAATAAACAGCTGACGGGGCACCTACTTCAGATTTTTCTAGCAGGCTACATTCCAATATGTTTCTGCTATCAGTGTTATATACTCGTGTTCACTGGTTCGCACACTGTCATCCGAAATATTAACTTAGCAGTTTAGGACTGACTTTATTCAATACATGAAGGAGACTAACCTCTGTCCAAAAATACGAAAACCCCCTTAACAACCAGTTAAAGGTGGAGTAATGTCAACTGAAACTACGAGGCATATGACAGGTTTGCTAATGGGTTGGCCTACCCAACCTGCTTTTTTCCATTAAAAACGGAAAATGTGGGCTGCATCGCACTGTTCTGATTTTTATTCCTCTCTCTCTCTCTCTCTCTCTCTCTCTCTCTCTCTCTCTCTCTCTCTCTCTCTCTCTCACACACACACACACACACACACACACACACGCGCGCACACACACAGCGTCATTCTTTCCAGGAATATTTTTGTTGTGGGTGCTGTAAATATCTCTTTTCTTTCGTTCCTCTTTCTTTCTTTCTTTTATTCGGCGTGGTCGGGGTCAAAATAAAAATAAATGCCATTATTCACTCAGCAGATTTTATTTAATGAATAGTGGCAAGACCGCAATGGAAGGGAAAGAACGGCCAGTAACGAATCGACACTGCCCTCGACGACGAAGAAGAAGAAGAAGGCGAGGAGGAGGAGGAGGAGGAAGAAGAAGAAGAAGAAGAAGAAGAAGAAGAACTAGAAGAAGGAGAAGAAGAACAAGAAGAACAGGAAGAAGAAGAAGAAGAAGAAGAAGAAGAAGAAGAAGAAGAAGAAGAAGAAGAAGAAGAAGAAGAAGAAGAAGAAGAAATAGAAGAAGGAGAAGAAGAAGAAGAAGAAGAAGAAGAAGAAGAAGAAGAAGAAGAAGAAGAAGAAGAAGAAGAAGAAGAAGAACTAGAAGAAGAAGCAGCACAAGAACAAATAGAACAAGATGAAGAAGAACAACAAGAACAAAGTGAAAGAAAAATAATGAAAGTAAAAAAGACAGGAAGAAAGAAAGAAAGAATAGAAAGCAACGAAAAAAAGAAGGGAATGGAAGGAAGAAAGAATGGGCATATAATGAAGGAGAAGAAAGAAAGAAAGAAGAGATAGAAGAGATAGAAAGAAAGAAAGAAGAATAAAGAAAGAAAGAAAGAAAAAAAGAAACAAAGAAGAGATAGAAGAGATAGAAAGAAACAAAGACAGAAGAAGAAAGAAAGAAAGAAAGAAGAGATAGAAGAGATAGAAAGAAACAAAGAAAGAAGAATAAAGAAAGAAAGAAAGAAAGAAAGAAAGAAAGAAAGAAAGAAAGAAAGAAAGAAAGAAAGAAAGAAGGAAGAAAGGAAGGAAACAGAAGAGATAAAATGAAATAAATTTAAAAAAACAAGAGAAAGGGAAAAAAAACAAAATAAAGACAGCTGAATGAAGGGTAGGAAGAAAAAAAAATCAAGAGCAAAAAATAAAAAAGAAGAACGAGTACAAGGAAGAAGACGACGAAGAACAAGAAGGAGACGATCCTACTGTAACAAGAGGCTAGGTTTACTCAGCACTTTTAAGCTTTTGCCTTGTTTAGTCAGCTGTAACCTTAGTAAAATAATGTTAGCCTGCAGCAGACGACAGAAGTTCACTATAGGGTACACAGCTCTATACTGACGAGAGCACAGTATAATGACATAATTCAGCTTAGGGATAGGCAGCGGTCCAGCCAATCAGGTCACATGATGCTTAGATTTACCGGTTCTACTCAGTTGAGGCAGACAGCTTAGGAAAGTCATTCGCTGTTCAACTTGCCTAGAGTACAGAGCTCAGCTCTACGAAATCTCTCCATTGAAGACTAGAAAAGCAGGGACTGTTGAAAACTCTATTCAACTAAGTTAGCCACGGCCTGACATTGTCAAAAAGACGAGCAGGCATCATATCGTGAGCCCAACCAGGCGAAAGACAAAAAAAAGTCTTCACTGAAAGTTGGCCTGCATCGGCTGCTCAAGCAATGCGTGACGAGAGCCCACCAGTCTAGCAACAAGGAGAAGAATCCACAGCACACAGCTCATCAAGGAATCAACCACAACACAACTCTTCTAATATTGAGTTAAGTGCATAGTGACTCAGTGCACCAAACCTGTTATCTAAGGACCACAGTAGTCCACTCTTCCAGAACTCTGACCCTTAGGGCAGAAAGCATCCAGTGCCCGATGATGATACAGTAGCTGCATAGAACTATCAAGAAGCAAACCATTCGAATTGACATTTTAACTTTTAAGTTAGTATCGTACTTAGCAGATCATGTATAGAGTAGAGGAAATAAATGTGTGATATTTACTGTTAACAAGTGGATGGACTACCTATGTTTCATAGCCATGTGAGAGCTAGTGTGACAGTGATCTTGTACCATTTTTCTATCTATCTCTGTACCCCAGCCTAAACACAGACCGAGCTAAACATATAAATGTATTAAGTTAAGTCACAGGGAGATTTACTAGCGATCCCCATCGACAACAGACGAGAGGGTAATAGCATTCCATTGTGCCGAGCCCAGCAACAATAGACCCACCGTCACACCTACGACGCTTCCGGCTTTTAAGAGAGCGACGAGAAAATATCTTAAAGTAACCTTTCCTTTCGCTTGCAAAGTATTAGAATGACTCAAAGCGGTAGTAGGCTTACTTTATCCCAAAGAAAGGACACCAACCAAAATAAAATTTATTCAACAAAATTCCAGGAACCATAGTGGAAGATGTAAGGCAGCGAAAAGTGGCGAACCTTGCAAACATGAAGTACAAATGTATAATCTATAAAAATGAGATCAGAATATGTTTAAGAAGGCATTCAGACCCAGGGCCATTGTCAAAAATACATTTTTGTGTTTGTATTTTGTTGATGAGGCCTATGCTAGTAATCCAAGGCCGATAACTATACATGTGTTTTGTCTGGGAGTGCTCTCCCCTGAACAACGGACCGGCGCATGGCCGCATGTCTAGAACTCTTGGTTCAGTAAAACCTATATTTACCCAACACCTGCAGTTGGCGTCTTTTGTTAACATGGTGGCAACGAACTAGAACCCACGATCTTCCCTGTGAGTACATTTGAAGCAAGAATGGCCGATGCTACAAGCGGATTTAGACACAGGCTGTGAAGTCCGTAGGCCTTGCCTCAATTACATAGTATACATAGAAGGTCCACCACTTCTTGCAAGAAATCCAACATCCGGTTTCGATTGACCCCCCAAAAACGACTTTCCTACCTTTTGTGCCCACTTCAAACTCAAACGGAGGGGCCAGACGAATCACTAACACTCATAGCAACACATTCGTATCACTTCCAACGATGTCAGCTCCAAATTCACTGCGAATTTGTTAAAAAAAAACGCAGTCACATAAGCTGGTTCGAATTTTGACACGACGCCGCGAGTCGATCCCAATATGTATAGCAACTGCTTTACGACCTTTCATTGGTCGCCTAAGAATACGCGCTGTTAGGCCTAATGAAGGGCAGACCACTCTAGCGATTATAAAGTCTCCAACGATCATTTTGTTGATATCACTGAGTAGTCCGCCCTTCATTAGGCCTAACAGAGAGTATTCTTAGGCGACCAATGAAAGGTCATAAAGTAGTTGCTATATTGGGATCGACTCGCGGCGTCGTGTCAAAATTCGAACCAGCTTATGTGACTGCGTTTTTTTAACAAATTCGCAGTGAATTTGGAGCCGACATCGTTGGAAGTGATACGAATGTGTTGCTATGAGTGTTTGTGATTCGTCTGGCCCCTCCGTTTGAGTTTGAAGTGGGCACAAAAGGTAGGAAAGTCGTTTTTGGGGGGTCAATCGAAACCGGATGTTGGATTTCTTGCAAGAAGTGGTGGACCTTCTATGTATACTATGTAATTGAGGCAAGGCCTACGGACTTCACAGCCTGTGATTTAGACTGCCTCCAGCGCTCGACTTGAGCGACGAGAATCTGGCACAGACATTTCGAAGCTGGCGTCGGCAATTGGAATTTTATTTGCGAGCCACTGGAGCCACCGGGAAAGCCAAAGCGACACAGACTGCTATCCTCCTACACTGTGCAGGAGTGCAAGTGCAAGAAGCTTATGAACATTTTGTGTTTGAACAAGCAGAGGACAAAGATGACCCCGAGAAAGTGCTCGAAAAACTGTCCGAGTTGTGTTTGCCGAGATCGAGCGAAGTGATTGAGACTTTTCGTTTCTGGAATCTTGCCTACCACGAGCCCTTCGACACTTTCCTCACAGACCTGCGCTCAAAAGCAAATCTTTGCAACTTTGGGGCATTGAAAGACCGTATGATACGTGACAAAATTGTTTTCACCGCAAGGGGGAAAATGCAAGAACTGTTGCTACGCGAGAAAACTCTAGACCTCCAGCGCGCGATTGACGTATGTCGTGCGTTCGAAGTGACGTCAAAACAAGCAAAAGAACTCGCTGACGCAGAAGCAGCCAAATTTGTGACGCAAGTTGACAGAATTGTCAGACACGACGCAAACTTTGAGCACAGGCCAAGAAAACATGACAATGATATTCGTGAGGACAAAAAACAAACGCAACTCATTCAAACTGTTTCTATTGTGGGCAATCACACGAAGCCCAAAAGACTAAATGCCCTGCGTGGGGGAAGGTATGCAAGGGTTGCCACAAACCCAACCACTTTCTAGCCAAATGCCGAAGTGGCGCTAGAAAAGAGATACATGCTATTGCGAATTCTACGCCTGTGGTAGACTCTATGACTGCTGCAGACAAAAGGAGAGTGACCGCGCTGATGCGCGTGAATGACTGCGATGTGCGTTTCAAGCTGGACAGTGGGGCAGACGTGAACATTATCTGTGCCAAGTATGTGAAGAAGCAGCAGATGAAGCCTACTGAGCTAAAGTTGACCATGTGGAATGGCACAACAATGAGGCCATTGGGGGAGGCTGTGCTCGAGGTTTTGAACCCCAAAACCCTCTCCAGTGCGCCAGTGCGTTTCACGGTGGTGGAAGACAACTTTACCTGTCTGCTTGGCGTAGACAGCGTGCAAGACTTGGGACTGATCACTGTCAATACTCACGCCTTCATCGGCAAGGTGTCGTCAGGAACAGAGACTGACATTGATCTTGGAGACCTTGGTGAAGCAAAACTAAGGCTTCGGGCCGACGCTAGGCCCAGAGTGCTACCTTGTCGGCGCATTCCTTTCGCCATACAAGACGAAGTGCGGCAGCAGATCGATCAGCTGGTAGACAGAGGCGTGCTAGTGCCTGTGGAAGAGCCCACTGCATGGGTCAGCCAGATGGCAGTGACCAGGAAAGAGTCTGATGGAACACTAAGAATATGCATTGACCCGCAACCACTGAATGAGGCGCTGATGCGCGAACACTACAAAATGCCAACACTCGATGACGTGTTGCCACTGTTGAACAATGCCAAAGTGTTCACGAAGCTGGACGTGAAGGAAGCATTCTGGCATGTCCGACTCGATGAAGAGTCGAGCCTTTTGACCACGATGATCACACCATTTGGAAGATACCGTTGGGCTAGACTGCCATTCGGACTTTCAGTGAGCAGTGAAATCTTCCAGAAACGCCTGAACGACGCCCTGAGTGGGCTGAATGGTATCATTTGTGTGGCGGACGACATCCTGGTCGTTGGCCGAGGAAGCACGAAAGACGTCGCGGACAAAGACCATGCCAGAAACTTCGCGAGGTTGCAAGAGAGATGCAAGGTGCAGAAGATTCGTCTGAACAAAAAGAAAGCAGTGATCAAACGCAACGAGATTGTGTTCATGGGACACAAGGTGACGGCGGCCGGCATTGAGCCCGACCGCGCCAAAGTGACGGCAATTCTGGACATGCCGCCACCCACTGATGTGCACGGCGTGAGAAGACTGTGCGGCATGATTCAGTACCTTGCCAAGTTCATGCCCAACTTGGCGAGCGACCTTGGGCCTATCCGGGCTCTCACACAGAAGGACCAGGAGTGGAACTGGACGAAGGAGTGTGACGAGGCCCTGAAGACGGTCAAGCAGAAAATCACGAAGGCGCCTGTGCTAGCGTACTTCGACCCCGATGTGGAATTGACGCTGCAAGTGGACAGCAGCATGAACGGACTGGGTGCCGCCATCCTCCAAAATGGCCGCCCGATCGAGTTTGCGTCCAGAGCACTGACCTCTGCTGAACAAAGGTGGGCGCAGATCGAAAAAGAGACACTTGCACTTGTGTTTGGGTTTGAACGTTTCGACCAGTACACGTACGGACGGCCAGTGACTGTTCATAACGATCACAAGCCACTGGAGACCATCCTGAAGAAGCCGCTAAGCCAGGCGTCACGCCGTATCCAGGCGCTCATGATGAGACTGTACCGGTACGACGTCAAGTTCCAATACGTGCAGGGCACGCAGCTGTACATCGCCGACACGCTGAGCCGTGCCTACCTCCCTCACCCTGGAGACGACGTGCACGTGCTGGCCGTCAATGCTCTCACGGACGTTGAGGACAAGACGAGAGATGAGGTCCAGATGGCGACCAACAACGATCCTGGCCTGCAGAGACTGTTGCGATTTATCAGGCAGGGCTGGCCGCAGAAGAAAACTGACGTTCCGAGCTGCATCCGCATGTACTACGACGTCCGCGACACGCTGAGCGAGCAAGATGGCATCATCCTCAAGGGCGAGCGCATACTGATACCATCGTCGCTCAGAGGTGAGATGAGAAAAAGACTGCACGCAGCGCACCTGGGCTACGACAGTATGATGAGGCGAGCGAGAGAGCTCCTATACTGGCCCGGCATGGCCCAGGATATCAAGCAGACCGCTGACAACTGTGAAGCTTGTCAGCCGATGAAACCCGCAAACCAGAAAGAGACTTTGAGACAGCACGCGGACGGCAGTGGTCCGTGGTAGAAAATAGGAACTGATCTATTTGAAGTGAAAGGCCGCTCTTACTTGCTGACTGTGGACTATTTCTCCTCATACATTGAGGTGGACTACCTGAAGAGCACAACTGCAGACGAAGTGATTAGTAAGATGCAGGGCCAATTTGCCAAGTACGGCATTCCCGTGGAAATCGTATCCGATCGAGGTCCACAGTATACGTCCTCGCAGTTCAGGAAGATGACTGAAGAGTGGGGCATTCGGCACACAATGTCCTCACCTGGCCATCATCAGTCGAACGGGAAGGCTGAGGCAGCTGTAAAGACCATGAAACATTTGATGCTGAAATGTATGGAGGACAACAGCAACGCATACGAAGCTATTCTAGAGCTACGCAACACGCCCCGCCAAGACACTTGCCTCAGTCCGACCCAGATGATGTTTGGGCGGTTCACGAGAACCCGATTGCCAGCAGTCACCAACAAGCCAGTCAGCAAGAAGCAGTTTTCTGACGCCAAGAAGATGCGCGACCAGCGGCAAGAGACTGTGAAGAAGACATACAACAGACGAGCCAGAGATATGGTACCCATCAGCACTGGGCAGACCATCTTCTTCCAGCACACCCCGGGCCAGAGGTGGAGAAAAGGGACTGTTCTGAAGAGAAACGACGAGCGTTCGTATGTTGTCGAAGCTGAAAACGGCGGTGTGTACCAGCGAAATCGCGTGCACATGCGCCCGACACGCATTCGAGTCGCTCTCCAGCCTGAAGCTGTGCCAGACGGCAACGCTGATCAGCCGCGCCGCACCACCGAGACGCCGTCCGGGCGACCGAGAGAGGAGAGGGGAACGGGACGCCAGCCTGAAATTGCCCTTGAGGACCCCCCACACAATGCGCCGCCAGAGACGCCCAGCAGCCCCCCACGGCTGCCGCGTACGCCGGACGTAATGCCGACGCCTGTCCGCCCACAGCGCGACCGCAAGAAGCCGGGTTGGCTCGATGATTACGTCACGAACATTTAGAACTTACGGACAATGCACGATATGCCTGTCTGGACTAAAACACGGACTGTTACCTTTTCGACACTCAGCTTAGTTGTAGGCTGGCTGACAAAAGTTTATGTTTTATATGTTTATTCAAGTTATAGCCAAGTTGGTAGTTTGCCTTATGTTTGCAGTTTCTAGAAATGTTTGGACTGGACTAAAACACGGACTGTTACCTTTTCGACAATCAGCTTAGTTGTAGCCTGGCTGACAAAAGTTTATGTTTTATACGTTCATTTAAGTAACTTATAGTCAAGTTGGTAGTTTGCCTTATGTTTGCAGTTTCTAGAAATGTTGAATTAGAATCGAGTTTTTATATTTTAGTTTTGAAGTATGCTTTAAGATTTTGGCCTGCGCGGAACTATGTGCTCTTTGTCTTTAAAGAAAGAGGGATGTTGATGAGGCCTATGCTAGTAATCCAAGGCCGATAACTATACATGTGTTTTGTCTGGGAGTGCTCTCCCCTGAACAACGGACCGGCGCATGGCCGCATGTCTAGAACTCTTGGTTCAATAAAACCTATATTTACCCAACACCTGCAGTTGGCGTCTTTTGTTAACATATTTAGTGAATAAAAAACGCTAAATTTTGCAGAAAGCAAAACGAAAGTATAAGCTCGCAGTGAATTACGAGTTATATTTAGTGTATTTTAAAAATATGAAATAATGTTTATAAAAACTGATATATTTCATTACTTTTATTTGTTAATTTGGTTATGCCAAACTGCGTTGTTATAAATTTATATTCATATTTGTTTACAATCACGTGACTAAATCTTCTGAATATCAAAATGGCTGCCGCCATTCCAAAACAAAATGTTTTCGTCTGAAATCTCACAGATGTTTCATTAAACAAGCAACAAGCGCTTTATAATATAAATAATTGTTCTTGAATTTCCAAAGATTGTTCTTACAGCAACGCATTACCCTAATTTTACTAGTGTCAGTGGCTCAGTGCTGTGCTGCTAGCAGCTGCCTCTCACTCAGTGACACCAATCTACATCTTGCTTCATGATCACTGATATTGTGATTGTATGTGAATGACGTGCCGGTGGACAGTTTGAATTGTTTACTGACAGAGGGAGCAGGAAACTGAAAGTAAGCATAGGTTAATCTTTTTCTTCTTTAGTGTTATATTATGGGCATGCAGTTATTCATACTGGTATGTAGAATTGTTGCTGTTGTGAGTTGTATTTTGTACGTTGCTTGGGTTATTTAATTATTATTTACAATTAGAATTATTAAATGAGAACTACGACCAATATTTTTGCTGTATTAATATACTTATATGATATAATCAATATAATTCATTATACAGCTAATTTTATCTTCCAGCTGCCTAAATATTTAAATAATAATAATAATAATAATAATAATAATAATAATAATAATAATAATAATAATAATAATTAATAATAATAATAATATTATTATTATTATTATTATTATTATTATTATTAATTGTAATATGTACTGAAAGAAAAACTGGAGACGAAATGTTCTTTAATGGCTTTATCTCTAAAACTGTACATCTGACCTGCTAGGGTCACAAAAATCTCTGACCCAAGACAGAGGCAAGGAAAAATGCACAACAGCAAGCAACATACCCCACCATTAATAAAACATAAAAATGAATTATTATACCTGCGTTTTTCACATGATGGAGCCAGGCTTGCTCAGCATTAAATGCAGAAGTAAAGTAATACTGTATTAATAATAATAATAATAATAATAATAATAATAATAATAATAATAATAATAATAATTATAATAATAATAATAATATACTAATAAGGCCAAGAAAAAAATAGCTCTGTTTCTGATAACATTGCCAAAACAATTAGGGTAGGTGGATCAGAGTAAAATTTTATGTTTTGTTTAATTTTTCCCTTCATGACCCAATGGACTTGATTGAAAGAAAAAAAAATTGCTTGCGAATAGCTTTCCTATATATGCTTACATTGTTTTCTGCTACACACTTGTGGAAAATGTTCTCAGGACACAAATTTAAAATGATTTTTTTAATACAGCAAAAAATGCCCCAAAAAATTCTAGGGTCGGCATGAAAAATTAGGGTAGGTCGGGTGATCGTAAACAGCTATTATTTTATTTTGGCCTACTGTTACATTTTATTATTATTGATATTATGTCATTATTATTATTATTACTGTATATATAGTATATATAAATTATATTTCTACTACTACTACTACTAATAATAATAATTATAATTAATAATAATGATAATAATTATAATAATTTGTATTATTAGTAGTAGTAGTACTAGTATTATTAGTATTATTATGATATATTATATTATTGTCTTATGTTCAACTGGCAACTGTTGACTAATGAACCCCACTCAAGCTAACTAACATATATTCAAAAAACATTCACAGGTTGATGTTGATAATAATGAATGACATAAATGCTGCCACTGCCCGCTGACACAATGACGTAAAATCCTAAATGAATATTTTAAAAAAATAATAATAAACTGACTTCATTTGGGGTTTAACTATTTCTTTGTATGTCATTTTTTCAGAAACGAACAACATGACTCTCCAACATGTCTTGGGGGGGGGGGGGGGGCCTACCACGCTTCACGAGAATCTCCTGCCACAGACTTGACGCCTGGAGTGTCCTGCCAACTGCCACTTTTCAAGGAACCATTCAAGTCTCCAGCCATGATAAAGCATGGCATGGACATGATCAACAAGGCGGTGCAGCATCTCAATCCCAGCCAAACACCTGTTGTTACCATGGTTCAGCCTCTGTATGCTCTTGGTAAACAAATACAGTGGAAATGGCCAGATACTTATGGAGAGAAACATTTTGTGCTACTTCTGGGAGGCCTTCACAGAGAAATGGCTTTCTTGAAAGCTCTTGGGCATCTTCTCTCCAACAGTGCCTGGACTGAGGCTTTATTTGAAGCCAAGATTGCTTCACCAGGTTCAGCTGACTCCTTCTTAACACTAACAGCAAGTCACGTTGTAAAAACACGCTACGCTCACCAGGTGACTGCCTGTGTTCTTCATGGTTTAATGAAGAATGCACATGACGACTACATATCAGGAACCCAAGGAGAAGCAAGTTTATTTGCCGATTGGTGCACAACCAAAGGTGAAGACTATCCCATGTTTAAATTCTGGTCACTTGTCCTTGAACTGGAGTTGACAGTCTTGGTGTTTTTGAATGCACTCCGCAATGGAAACTTCAACCTCTACATTGAGAATCTAAAGAAAATGGACCCATCTTCCTCAAGCAGCTGATGTGTGCAGGGAACTGATCAAGTGTATGAGTTCCAGTGGATGCAAATCTAGATGTCGATGCATTCGGGAAGGACTCAAATGTACAGCATTGTGTAGCTGCAGTGCTAACTGTTAATTGGATTACCCTGGAGATGATGTGTCACTGGCATCTGCAGAACGTCAGCTACAGTTATGTGTCAATGCCGTTGAAGACTGGGTTTTACAAAATGGTTTTAAATTTTCTGAAGCAAAAA
The DNA here is from genome assembly GCA_036898135.1 of Oncomelania hupensis. Taxonomy (NCBI): domain Eukaryota; kingdom Metazoa; phylum Mollusca; class Gastropoda; order Littorinimorpha; family Pomatiopsidae; genus Oncomelania; species Oncomelania hupensis. The sequence continues at coordinate 5,154,989 of CM072516.1, forward strand.
CTGAATGTATTCACTTTTCCAAGCACCGGGGAATTATTCAAGGTCCTAATATTACCCTCAATAAAACTCCAATAAAGACGGTCCAACAAGTCAAATTTTTGGGTGTTATTTTTGATCAAAGGCTATCCTTCCTTCCTCATCTGAAAGATTTGAAAACTAAATGTCAGCAGGCCTTCAATTTGCTCAAGGTTATCAGTGGTACAGACTGGGGAGCTGACAAGAAAACTTTACTGCTGTTATATCGTTCTTTAATTAGATCCAAATTAGACTATGGTTGCACTGTTTATGGTTCTGCTAGAAAATCGTATCTTAAAATATTAGATCCAGTTGCTCATCAGGCCCTACGCATTGCTTTGGGTGCATTTCGCAACTCCCCTTGTGAAAGCCTTTATGTGGAGCTAACGAACCCCCGCTGGAGCTGAGACGTACAAAATTGTCACTGAATTACTATTTAAAATTAAAAACTGATCCTATGAACCCCGCTTATGACTGTGTTTTTAATCCAGATTTTGTTCAGAAATTTGGAGCCAAACCTAACACAATACCTCCGTTTGGCATCAGAATGCAGGCTCATTTGGAAAAAGCAGGCATCGATGTTGCTTCCATCAACGATGATGAGCTTCGGACTGAAGCTCCTCCATGGAAATTATGTACCCCAAACATTAATTGGCAATTGTCAGCTTTCCTCAAAAACAACACATCTGAAACCGTCTATAACCAACTTTATTTAGAACAGTGTGCTTTATACCCAGGATATGAGAAACTTTTTTACAGACGGGTCAAAGAAAGGAGACTCAGTTGCTGCTGCGTCAGTCTCTGGGAGACACCTAGACCAGCCTTTGCAACAGCGTCTACCTGATTTTTGTTCTGTTTATACAGCTGAGCTCAAGGCAATTCATCTAGCTTTGAAACAGGTTTATCAATCCAAAAGAACCTCATTTTTAATCATGTCTGATTCACTGTCACCACTCCAGGCTCTTTCCACGAGAAAGATATCACACCCTTTTCTGGCAGAGATACATGACCTCCACACACAACTTGTTTCTGAGGGTAAAAAGATAGTTTTTATGTGGGTACCTGGTCACATGGGCATCCGCGGCAATATTGCAGTGGACAAAGCGGCTAAAGATGCTTTGCATCTCGATTTACCTCCGGAGATTTTCCAGTTTGTTCCCTACTCTGACCTATGTTGTATGACTGGATCTTATTGTAAACGACTGTGGCAGACTGACTGGTCTAACCATATCAACAACAAATTATTTCAAATTCTTCCCGATTTGTCAGCTTCTTTGCCTAACTGTGCATCCACTCGCAAAGAAGGAACAGTTTTGTCTCGCCTTCATATTGGGCATACTTATGTCACCCACAGTTTCTTTTTAAAAGGAGAAGAACCACCATGGTGCTTTGCATGTGATCAATCCTTTTCCGTTCGCCATTTCATGTCTGAATGTGCTGATCTGATTGAGGAAAGAGAAACATTTTGGTTCAATACCTTTCAAAGAGATTTTTAAAGTATGTAATGGTCAACACCTGTTTCAATTTTTACATGATGTTGGTTTGTTTTATCGCATATAAATCATATCGACATGTTTTGTTTAGTTTAGATTTTATTGATAGGACTGAATTTAGTGATTTAATTGAAGAAAGATAACATATTTTTAATACATCAGTTTTAAAGAAGACTTTTAAAGAGGTGTCATGTGAAAGTTGTTTGTTTGGGTATTTAAGAGTAACAGGCTTGTTTTTTAAGATTTGAAACATTTTATAATATTCTAAGATAACGTCTCTCTGGTCCTGATTTGGCTCGGAAGAGTCCGCTGGACCTAAAGCAATAATCATGTAATGTAATGTCACTATGCTCAGGTACTGTAAAAGATTACTTACTGCTGTGCATTAAATAATATATTCTGTACATTTGACCATTTTCAGGGGAGCGATTTTATAAGATCTGCGTTTTGCGGAGCCATTTTTGGTTATGTCGTTTATCTTTTGTCATTTTTGTCAATACAATGCATTTAATAGGATGTCAGTGTTATATTGTAATATAATATAATTGCTAAAACTAATCATCTAAAGTTAACAATTTAACAAATTCTTTCCAAAGTCCTCACTAGTACTTTTTTTGTGAACAAGAATTAGCGAAGGGAATTCTTTAGTGGCCATATTGGATTGTATCATTATATAATTAAAATAATGCTGGAATTTAGTTTCTCTTCTTCAGAATTCAATTATACAATATAATATAATAATGAAGTAATACACCTACCAAAGTTGTATGTTAGTTGTGATTCTTTGTGCCCTAAGTATAGTAAAGCCGTTTGCACTGCTGGCCGTTTTGAATTACACTATATTATTTAGGTTAGAGATGCATTTAAAAATGTTTCTAGAATATTTTTTTCTTCTTCAGAATTCAATAATGCATTAATTAAGTAATACATCAAATAATGTTTTACATATTGTGATTTTTTGTGCATTAAGTATAATAAAGCACATTGCTTCGGCGGCCATTTTGAATTATGCCATAAAATTAGGATATTGGTGAATTTGAGAATGTCCCTTGGTCAAGAATTACTCTGAGCATCATAACAGACTATGCTGCCAAATATAAAATGTGTACTATGAAAATGCAAGATTCTAGCCTTACATTTTCCACTATCCGGCGGCCATTTTGACGTACGCCATTTTAATTAGGTTAGAGGTGAATTTCAAAATGGCCCTGGGTCTAGAATTACTCTGGGCATCATAACAGACTATCCTACCAAATATAACATTTGTACTCCGAAAATGCACGATTCTAGATTATTTCTTCCACTACCAGAACATGGGCAGGCGAAGTAGATGTCAACACCATGACCAATACCTTCAACTCAGCTGTAACAGATGCCGCCACTGAGATCCTTGGCAAGCACCGACCAAAGAAGAAGCCGTGGATCACACCTGAACTTTTGGATCTGTGTGATAAACGAAGAGAGTTAAAAAAGAAAAAGAACACCTCACAGGGAGCTGATGTCTACCGAAAAATCAACAATGACATCCGAAAAGGCATGCGCACAGCAAAGGAGAACTGGATAGAAGATCAATGCCAGGAAATAGAGAACAATCTGAACAAGAACAACAGCAAGAAGGCCTACCAGACTGTGAAGCGGCTGACAAGTGTTAAACAGCCCAAAGTCTCCACTATCCAAAGCAAGTCTGGCATTTGCCTTACAGAAGAACAAGAAGTCTTGGACAGATGGACAGAGTACTGCTCTGACCTTTACAACCATACACCAAATGGAGACCCATCAGTTCTAGCATGTCCCGAGAGCAGAGAAGAAGAAGAAATCCTCCCAATTCTCCGGGAAGAAGTTGAGGCAGCAGTGCAATCGCTGAAGAAAGGGAAGTCAGCGGGAGTGGACAACATACCAGCGGAACTGCTACAAGCAGGAGGAGAAGCGATGACTGATGCTCTCACCACTATCTGTAACAAGATCTGGCAGAGTGGGGAATGGCCTACACCATGGACCCAGTCGCTTGTCATCACTCTTCCTAAAAAAGGTAACCTTCAGGAGTGTGAAAATTACCGCACCATCAGCCTCATCAGCCATCCCAGCAAGGTCCTCCTGAAAATAATACTCAACAGGTTGAAACCACAAGCTGAACAAATCATAGCTGAAGAACAAGCAGGATTCATGGCAGGGCGAAGTACCACTGAACAGATTTTCAACCTCAGAATAATCTGTGAGAAATACCTACAGCACCAACAACATCTATATCATGTGTTCATAGACTTCAAGAAGGCATTTGACCGAGTCTGGCATGCAGCTCTATGGGCAACCATGAAAGTGTACAACATCAGCCCTAAAATCATAGAAGTCATCAAAAGCCTGTATGACAAGGCTACCAGTGCAGTCCTCCATAACAGCGTCATCGGGAACTGGTTCAGAACAACAATCGGTGTGCGTCAAGGATGCCTACTCTCTCCAACACTCTTCAACATCTTCCTAGAGCGCATCATGTCAGATGCTCTTGCAGATCACGAAGGCACAGTCAGCATAGGGGGCAGAGCAATCTCCAATCTTCGTTTTGCGGATGATATTGATGGATTGGCTGGAGAGGAACAAGAACTTGAACAGCTTGTACAGAAGCTTGACACCACCTCCAGAGCTTATGGAATGGAAATAAGTGCAGAGAAGACCAAAATGATGACCAACAACACCAATGGCATCAACACGGACATCAAAGTACAAGGCCAATCCCTCAACACAGTGCACAGCTTCAAATATTTAGGAGCCATTGTGTCAGACAATGGGTCTCGACAGGAAGTCCTCTCCAGGATCGCACAAACAACTGCTGCCCTGACAAGGTTGAAGCCCATTTGGAAAGACAGAACCATCAGTCTACATTCCAAAGTAAGACTGCTGCGATCTCTGGTCATCTCCATCTTCCTATATGCTTGCGAAGCATGGACCCTCACAGCAGATCTCCAACGAAGAATACAAAGCATGGAGATGAGGTGCTACAGAAGACTTCTGTGCATTTCCTATACCCAACACATCACCAACGTTGAAGTCCGACAGACCATCACACAAGCCATTGGACAACACGATGACCTGCTCACAGTGGTGAAGAAACGGAAACTCCGATGGTATGGCCACGTCACCAGATCATCAGGCCTTGCAAAGACCATTCTGCAAGGCACAGTGCAAGGAGGTAGAAGAAGGGGGAGACCGAAAAAGAGGTGGGAGGACAACATTCGAGAATGGACTGGTTTGACACTGAGCGAAGCCATGAGGGCTGCTGAGGACAGAGAAAGATGGAGTATGCTGGTTAAGCGATCATCTGTGGTGCCCCTACGACCTTCGGGTTATGGGACAGGATAGGATAGGACCAGAACATGCGAGTTAGATTACGAATTCATATTGCGGAAAAGCGCGCGTAGCCGCAGCGAACAGCGAATATTCTCAGTGAGATAATAGTACCTTGATGAGAGGATCGTGGATGACTTCCTGCGCTCTACTCGTTTCCGCGCGGCATGGTTTCGTACCCTTTAAATGTTAGCAACGGAATATGTTATAAAAATTCTTCCTCTAAAATTACTTAAATCTGCGACCTGAATGGAACAAAATTGATTAAATTGAATTAAATTCAAAAAGCAAATATTTAAAACGGAATAAGTCAAAAAGCAAATATTTAAAACGGAATAAGTCAAAAAGACTTTTTTTTTAAATTTATTTTTGACACATTACTGTCCCTTTTTATCGGGAAATTCTGGGTCGCCTCCCTTAGGGAAGGCGTTGTTGTCGCAACATACCTAATATTAGTTATGTGTTGTTGTTTTTCAAACATTTTGCTGGAAAGGGAGGTGGAAGGTAGCAAATCGGAGTACTCGGAGAAAATCCTCGAGACGTTGCACGCGTCGAAAGTAAATAATAGGTCTATTCCGAAAAACCTAATATCCATGAAGGGGGATGGGAGAGGGGGAGGGGGGAGGGATCTACCCCATACATGTCAGGCGCCATTGGTTTCTAGCCTATGAAAAATCATCATCATCATCATCATCATCACCATCATCATCATCATCTATCAATAACAAATTATCGATAATATCCAACCTAGTGAATATTATACCAAAATAATTAATTAATACATTACATTTTAGAATGATGATGACCTGTGAACAACTCATTTTCTTCAAATCACTACATATTCCCGAAAATGTATTTCGAAGCAAGTGGAGTTCAGCAATAGATATTATAAAAATATATTTACAAAAGTTATATCAATATAAAACCAAGAAATAAATGCAAAGTTCACAATCAATGCAATATTCAAATACAAGAAAATAGTCCACGTACCGATTCAGTGTGAAACAGGTCCGAGAAACCAACACATTACATTACATGGTAATTGCTTTAGGTCCAGAGAGAAACCAACACATTACATTACATGGTAATTGCTTTAGGTCCAGAGAGAAACCAACACATTACATTACATGGTTATTGCTTTAGGTCCAGCGGGAAACCAACACAACCACAAACACAAACGTAAACTCGAAAAAAGTAACAATAAATAAGCTCAACACTATAACACCCTATAAGCTAAAAAAACAAAGTGACTGGCTGACTGACTGATAACGATTACTCCAACTACATTATCTGAGACTGCTGGTTCTAAGGCTATGAAAAGACTGACGACTTCCTATCTGATAATATTTCCAAAATCAGAATTATATTCATGAAAAATAATCCCTGCTGTACAATTATGAAAAAAATGCAGAAAACGTATTATATCATTATAAATGAAATCAGTCAATAAGGTGTTCCATATCCGACTAGTTCAGCCAACCAAAACTAAGAATGACATTTTTTAACACATTTTTTCCGTAGTTGATAATGGAAACTAATCACTAATATAATTATACTAAAAAAAATTATTATAAACATGTCTGATAAAATGGGGATAAAGACATGTGATATAAAAGGTTACGTATAGATTAATCTTTAATATGTTTGATAACATCTAACAACAACATTTACCATATAGCGTCACTCTATTACAATCATCATCATCATCATCATCATCATCATCATCATCATCATCATCATCATCATCATCATCATCATCATCATCATCATCATCCTCCTTACCTCCTCATCATCATCATTCAGATAATTATCACTGTAAATTCAAAGTCCCGGATGTATGGCTATTACCCTTATCATCATACTCTTCCCCATCATCATCATCCTCACTTTCCTCATCTTCTTCTTCACTTAACATCATCATCAACGTCCTCCTCCTCATCATCAACCTCATCTTCTTCACCCTCCTTCTCTTCCTCATTATTATTAACGTTATTTCCCCACTCACCCCACACACCAAATGTTCACCATCATAATCCTCATCATCACCCTACGACCATCAGCACAGGTGTGTAGGATGCGAGTAACCAGACACACCTTTCCATACATGAAATACTACAACCAATAGAACAGGTAAAAAGGTTTGATGACCTGTTTGTACAATAGGGAGATAATATGTTTAACTTGATCTGTCTATGTAGAATGACGCCGCGACATGTTACATTTGCGGATAGCCTGTAATCCACTGTTGAAAAAACATCCTCCTTTGCTAACTGGATATATCGGGCAAATGTTCTTCAGCTGTGATCAACAAGCCTCCACAACGCTGATTAAATTAATGCTGTTGACAGACAGGAAGACCAACTGTCTGCTAGTCTTGGCGCGCGCACACACACACTCACACACACACAAACACACACCAAC
>CM072516.1:5167256-5257256 GCA_036898135.1 Oncomelania hupensis
ATAGCGTCGAATCTATTTCCCTCTCGTGTGGTCTCTCTGTCGGTCTGTCTTGTCTGTCTCTCTCTCTCAGTTTGTACAACTTTTTTTTTTCTCTCTGTATTGGGAGATTTTTTTTCTAGTCATCAACATTGTGCTAAGTGCAAATTTAATAGGGGTTCAAGGAACGAGGAATTTTTTTTTTGTCTGCTTGTTCCGCTGCGGCCTATCACAAGCTCTGACACTAATAAGCATAGGAAGAACATTCCAGAAATCCTCCCCTTTCCCCCAGTCCTTCCTACCCCAACCCACTTATCCTACGTACTCTGTAGTCTACCCGCCTTTCGGAATACCTTTCCCCGTTTGGGTGCCGGGGGTTTCTGTATAAATAGTTTTTTTACTTTCTGGACATTTAGTTCTTTAAATTTCCACCGTCACTGTCTATATCTCCTTTCGTTCTCAATCCTAATCTGTTATAACAATCTACTATACTATCTTTTTCTTCGTTACCTACGAAAACTACTCATTTGTGTACGAGGTCTGTTGGGTCAGCTTGGAAATATTGGACGCTTTCTGCCAAATGGTCACTAGGGCTTCCTATGATATTATTATTTAGCAATGTAGGCATTTTATATGTATGTGTTTTGCTGATATTTTATAATGATGTTTATATTCTATTTTGCTTTTATAAATGGGGGTTCGATAAATTAGAGTATAGCACCAGCGTCTCCTGCGTGGGATGCCTATAAAAGTGACCGGCTGGTGGAGTGCCTTCGTTGTTGCCACTAGGGTTGTTTCAGCAGACCTTTTATATGGATCAAGAGTGAATCCTCTGTCAAACCAAGTTGTGGTCCTGATTTTGTGGTCCTCACGTTGTGGTCCTGATTTGGCTCTTTGCAGTCCGCGGGATCCTGTAGGTAATGAATAACTTACTTTTGGAATACTGCGGTCATGGGTTAGAATGTTACAGCACGAATCAAAGAACAATAACAGTCTTACAGCTGATCTCTCTCTCTGTCTGTCTGTCTGTCTGTCTGTCTCTTTCTCTGTTTGTGTCTCACCCTCACGCACACTTTCCCTCTCTTTCCTTCAGTCTCTATCTGCTTCTCTCCCACTTTCTGTCTCTGTCTGTCTCTGTCTCTCTCTGTCTGTCTCTCTCTCTCTCTCTCTCTGTCTCTCTCTCTCTGTGTCTCTGTTCACTTACAGATGCATAAATATATAATACAAGCGGTAGAAAAGAACTACAACTTCGGAGGATTAGGGAATTCTTAGGCCGGGAATGTACAGAGCTGTACATCCACAGATTTCCCTGGACACAAGAGAGAAGAGAGAGATTAGTGTAACCTGAGGAAAGTGGTACCGTCCAGTGGCAACATACTTGGACCTTGCAGAAGAAGAACGTAAAATGACGGGATGAGAGTATAAACCAAGGCCTAGTGTAGTGTGTGCAGGCACGCATTCCATAGCACGGACTTTAAAGATCCTGACGCTCATGGCCTAGACGTGTGAGTGCCGGCTACACACATACACCCACCAAACACTAGGTCCCTTTGTGCATCCCTGGTCGCCCAGGATTTTGTTCAGTCGTCTGGACGTCAGACTATGCGCCCAAATGCTGCAAGTGGGCGCCTTGCGCGGCTTGAGTTTGATCCTGTATCGGCCAGCGCCTTGAGCAGCTTGTTACGTGGAGACGCGCGCGATAGATCTGATCGTTTTAATTTGCAAAGCATGTTAGAAGAAGCTTTGTATAACAGTGATAATTTTAGTTGGTCGATATTATTTGAGAATTTTCTAAAGTTGGTTGTTTACCATCGATCGAAGCGTGTGGATAATTCTAGTGGTAACTAGAGACGCTTCCATTCTAAATATGGTTGTATGACGCGAGACAGTGATGACGAAATTTGTTCTGATTGGTTATAATTGTGTCTTGCCCGAATGTTCTTTCTTTATCTGGAGTATAGAGAGACTATATATGTACTGCACTGTTTAAGTAGAGAAAGTTGTAAAGACAAAAAGTTGAGCGTGGAAAAAGCGATTGTGTGCAGTTGTTGATGTTCGCTGAATAAAGTTGGAAAACTACATACGACGACTTCTGCCTTGTTGCTGAGTGAGCAGGCTGCGTGGATAAACGAATATGTGTTACACTTATCAGGATTCAAGCATTGGGGCTGAATCAACTACTGATAGAAAAACACCAAACGAATGTAACACAGCACTTGAGCTGGAAAAGCGCTATATAAAAGAAAGATCAAATCAAATAAAATGGAGTGGCCGGGTAGCTCAGTTGGTAAGAGCGTCTTGCTAGTAACCGAAAGGTCGCTGGTTCGAATCCCGGATTGGTCAACGTGTGATCATATTATTTTCCCCTTTACCAACAACTGGCCCGCTGGTGTCAGTATAAATCGGTCCAGTAGTCACCTATATGCGAAAGTGTCGTGTGACTATAATCTACAAACAACAACAACAAATAAGATAGGTGTGTTTCTTTCAAATCTATGTCCCATGCCACGTTTGTGATAGATCTGGGTTACCATAAACCTGGGGTAACACAGGCCTGGGGTAACACAGACCTGGGGTAACGTAAACCTGGGGTAACATAGACCCGGGGTAAAGTAGACCTGGGGAATCATATACCGAAGGTAACGTAGATTTGGGGTAACATAGACGTGCAGTAACATAGACCTGGGGTAACATAAACGTCGGAGAACATAGATGTGAAGGAACAAAGTCTAGGGGACATAGACATGAATAGCCTTGGAAGGAACATAGACCATACAACTAAACTTGAGGCAGCTATAAAATAGATGACCGGAAGATGAACATGTAAGATTCCCATAAACAGGGTGATAGAGATAAGAATGTTTCCAAAGTACTTCACAGCAGATTAAGAGGGAGTCTACAAACAATTTATTTCGAACCTAAGCTGTTTTTTTCTGCTGTAAAAGAGCAGAGTTTTTAGCCGACAAAATACAAGGTCGGCAAAATGTCTGTACACGACGCAAGGCGGGGAGAGGAGGGATAAGTGGGATGAGAGGTGGGGTGGGGGGGGGGGGTGAGAGACATGGCAACGCAAAAGGGAAAGATGGCAATGGGGAAATATGCAAGGTTTAACACGAGTTTTAAGCAAAATGTGCAAGCCGGCAGACTTTTCACAAACTTCATGTATTTTCATCATTCCACCCACACACACAAAATAAATAAATAAATAAATAAATAAAGCCCGACTGGTGATTATCTCCCTACACTGCTTGACAAATCTAGTGTCGCAAAACGGTCAGACAAAAGGCGAGAAAGGAACAGGTCTTACAGGGACAACAATGGAAACGAACTGTACATTATTTAAATTAAGTTGCACTTTCCAAATTGTTTTGAAGTGTTTTAACTTCAACTGACAGAGGCGGGAATTGTCCAAGAAAAGAAAGAAAGACAAGGGGCAAAAAACAAAGAACAAAAGAAGAAGAAGCTATTCACAGATGACGGGACAAATTGCGTTTTTAATTGTTATTGTCAATGATTTATGCCATTCCCAGACGCGCAAAGCAAATTCTTCTGTTTGTGACATTTGAAGCGAATAAAGAATCTTATGTCTTATGTCTTATGTCTTTTGTCTAGAAGAAGAAGAAGAAGAAGAAGAAGAAGAAGAAGAAGAAGAAGAAGAAGAAGAAGGAAAAGAAGAAGAAGAAGAATAAACAAGTAGTAGTAGTAGTAGTAGTAGTAGTAGTAGTAGTAGTAGTAGTAGTAGTAGTAGTAGTAGTAGTAGTAGTAGTAGTACAACAAGAACGAGAAGACGAAAACGACGACGACAATGATGTTGATGATGATAAAAATGATGATGAAAATAAAAAATGATGATGAAAAAGAAGAAAGTCGACAACAAAGGCCTCTGTTAAAATACGGTACTAATTTTGGGTATGTCTGCACAATGAAAACTTATGTAAACAAATGTAGGCTACATTCTATTTTTCTCCTAGCATTCTTTCGTTTATGTCTTCACATGTACGCAATGTGTAACTTAAAACACACAAACACGCACACGCGCGCACACACACACTATTATGGTCCGAAAATATAGCAAGAACATGGACAGTATTGTATTCAATTTGGATATATAACATTGTACGCAAACAAATGCACGAATATTGTACAACTCTATAATAAAAACAATTGGCGCAGTGCGACATTTTGGAGATTGGGTTTGAATTTTTGGAATAGGATTTTCCAAGAACAAAGATACGATACGATACGACAAGACAAGACAAGACAACTTTAATTTTTCTTCAACGTGCTATGCAGACCAAGAACAAAGAAGAAAAAGCAATACGTATAATAATACTGTACTACTACTAATAATACCGGACATTAAGTTTATATAAGCGCTTTACCTCAAATGATCAGTCAGGCTCAAAAAGAGACGGCGATCTGTACCTCAATACAAGCTCACATGTTTCATCCACTTTCGCACACACAACAAACCCAACACTATCACTCAAATGTGTGGTGTAAAGGCAGGGAGATCGCTATTAGCAGACGGAAAAAGAAATAGAATTTTTTAAGGTTTTACATTTTGGATTGACCGCCTCCAATACCCTTACTGAAGGGAAGAGAGGAAACCGGAGTACCCGGAGAAAGCCCTCGGTTTATAAGAAGAATAAACCAACGCATCATTTTGTGTGTGTGTGTGTGTTTTGCTATAATAAACACATCGACATGCAACGCTCAGGGTTCAGTGTAGGCTATACTTGGCGACGTTTCGAGTGCAGATGACTTTCGTCCTCTTTTATCGGATGGAAACTGGTCCTGATTTGGCTCGGAAGAGTACGCTGGACCTAAAGCAATAATCATGTAATGTAATGTAATGTAATCGGATGGAAAGGAATCGTGGCACAAGCGTACACCGCTAGCCATAAAAACCATGTTGAGCACACTGATTGTAGCTCTTGAACTGTTCCAGTGTTGTTCGACAGCACACTCCTCAAACATTACACCCTAACTCCCATTCGTGTGTGAAAAGGCGTGGAACTTAACGGGGGGCTGCTCTGCTGCTGCCGTGCTGAGAAAGCAATCCAAATTGTGCCCGCATCAATGAAAAGGAAAAAAAAGGTATCCCAATTCTAACAAGATGGCTAGCCATTCAGACGTGTTTCCAGGCACACGCACACAAATACACATAGCTGAAAAATAAGCATTGTCAACAGTGTTCATGTTTTTTAGTGGTGATGTGACCCGGAGCGTTATCCTATTGAACCCTTCTCGCCCCCGTCCCCTCTCCCCCCCCCAAAAAAAAAAAGAAAATTCATATACCACTATCTGAACTATCTGCTAAGGCATTTTTTAGATACCACACAAAACGCTATTAGAAAATGGCAAAGCACAATAACCTTGACCTGTGAGAAAGAACAAATACTAATGATCTAACATGCTTGCCAATGGTTTAAGAATCGGCGAAGTAAAAATGACGAACTTTGGTTAAGTTATTCTGGTAATAAGGCACACAAAAAAATGTATCGAACCAAAAAATTGAATTTTGGAACGATGTGCCCACTGACCGAGTGCTGAGGGATGGGCTATCATTTGAAGCACATGTATACCACAAACTCAAGAAACTCGCTTTAATCGTTCTTGAAATATTAGCAACAAAATTATTCCAGTGACCTTTACGGCAGAGCAAAAAAGGAATGCACGGTAGACAGGTCACTAAACTAGGTCATGTTCCTATGAGGTTCGGTCATGTTCCTATGAGGTTAAGTCATGTTCCTATGAGGTTCGGTCATGTTTCTATGAGGTTCGGTCATGTTCCTGTGAGGTTTGGTCAAAATCCGTTCAGTGGTTCATGAGATATGGCTTTCAACGGACCTCCAAACGAACGGACCGACCGACCGACATTTGGCTCGCTCTGATTCCAGACTGTTCCAACGTATTTCCAGAAATGTCTGGAAATACAACACGGACATAGGCAACTCCTTTACAATTCACGCTTGGTATAAAGGGATGGCCATTACGTCACGGCACTCAACGACAGCTTCTATTACGCCAAACTCGTTAGCTCGTTTTCCTTTCAACACAAAACGTACCGTGCGCACGAGAATGCCTTGCACCAAATGACCTGCCTCCATCATAGTTGGAATGGTCTGTAATACTGAAGCGTGCTAAGTGGTCTTGGCGTCAGACGATGCGCGCACCCAAAGGTAGCAAGTTTTCGCCTTGGACGGCTGAGTTAGATTTTTTTGTTAAAATCACTTTTTATATAGCCCTTTACCAACTCAAGAGCCGCTCAAAGCGCTGGCCGATACAGGATCTAACTCAAACCGCCCGAGACGCCCACCCGCAGCTTTTGGGCGCATAGTCTGACGCCCGGACAACTGAGCACAATCCTGGGCAGCCAGGGATGGGGGAGAAGGACCAAGTGCATGCTGGGTGTGTTTTTGTTAACGGCACTCACTCTTCTAGGACATGAGCGTCAGGATCTTTAAAGTCCGTTATGATGGAATGCACGCGACACACAGACTAGACCTCGGTTTATACTCTCATCCGAAGGAGTAGGAAACGGGAGTAAAGTGTCTTTCCCAGGGACACAACACAATGACCCCGGCCAGAGCTCGAACCCGGGACCTTCAGATCCGCAAGCCAAAGCTCTACCATTAGACCACCGTGCCTCCTCACGGCCAGCGCCTTGAGCAGCTCTTGAGCTGGAAAAGCGCTATATAAGAACGATTAAATAAATAATGGTCCACGATCACCACAATGCCCTACTCCATCTCCCTCTCTAACGAACAGTCCTATCTTAGCTTACCCCCCCCCCCCCCCCCCCTCCCGTTGGGATGCCGGGGATTTCAGTATAAATAGTATTCCCACTTTCTGGAAATTTAGTGCTTTAAATTCCCACTGTCACTGTCTTTCTCATTTGCTTTTTCTCATTCCTGCTCTGTTCTATCAATCTGCTATACTATCTTCTTCTTCGCTAGACCAGTCCCCTACCTTTTTTCTTGAAAACTCTTCCGGGACAAGACTCTTTATTTGTGTGTAGGGTCTGTTGGATCAGCTTGGGAATATTGGACGCTTTCTGCCAGGTGGTCACTGGGGCTTCCTATGATGTTATTATTTAGCAATGTAGGCCTTTGATATGTATGTGGTTTGTTGATAATTTATAATGATGTTTGTATTCTATTTTGTTTTTGTAAACGAGGGTTCGATAAATTAGAGTACAGCCTCAGCGTCCCCTGCGTGGGATGTCTATATTGTAAAGTGACTGGCTGGTGGAGAGCTTTCAGTTTTAACACTAGGGTTTTTTCAGCAGATCTTTTATGCGGAGGATCAGGGGTGGTCTGGTCCTGATTTGGCTCGGAAGAGTCCGCAGGAACTAAAGCAATAATCATGTAATGTAATGTAATGTAATCTTAGCTTACAATCTGACAGAAATGTCTTGACTGTTAGGCCTGTGTTTTCCGCGTTTTCTTTTCAATTCTGTATTTGTCCACTTTAGTGCCTCGTGAGTCTCTGACAAACTGAAATACCATTAGATTTAAGATACTCATTTTAAGTCAGGGTTCTCACTTAATTATGAGAGAGAAAGTGTGTGTGTATGAGAGAGAGAGAGGGGGGGGAAGAAAAAAAGAAAGAGATAAAAAGAGAGAGAGAGAAGGAGAGAGAGAAGGAGAGAGAGAGGGAGAGAGAGAGAGAGAGAGAGAGAGAGAGGGAGAGAGAGAGATTGTTCATTCACAACAAGGATACAGATTTTAGGCAGGAACCTAGTCTTACAATCGTTTCTCGTTTCATTCGCACTCACAGTCTGCGATTTCCAGTCAAATATGCCAAGGAGAAGACTAATGATAATAATAACACGACAAAACATATAACTATAAGAACAATTATGCAGCGTACAAAAAGACATGACAATCTGTATTGGTGTTGTAATTACACAATACATAACAACCAACCCAATATAGGCCTATACACAGGCGGCGGAAGCTGTTCAGGATTGGGGGGGCACACACCCATTTTATTCACACCCATTTTATTCACTGACATCAGGGCCGGACCTTGGAAAAGTCGAGGGGGAGGTTACAGATTCAGCGACGGCGCGAAGCGCCGAGCCTTCTAGGGGGGTCCGGGGGCATGCTCCCCCGGAAATTTTTTTTCTTCAAGGATGCAAAATGGTGCAATCTGGTGCAATCTGAACCTTGAAAAAGCCATTTGTGATGGTCTGAGACTTTGAGCTTTTTGAACAATTGAACTGACAAACTCTGGGGTACAAAAATTATCCTCTGCCCCTCCCTTAAAAAACAACAACACACACACAAATATTTATTTATCAGCAGAGATGTTTTGTATACTATTATTATTCACTACTTTTTGTTGATCGTTAACGGTATAAAGCTTTCCCGTGTAGTTTACGAACATCACCGCCCTGCTTTCATTTAATTCAGTCTTGCTGCACTAGGTTTTTCGGCATTAGTACCATTTGTGAATTGTATCTTCTGGCAAAATAGTTCACTGCCTCTTTGAAGTCAATATCAACACCCCTGTGCACTTTCATTAAAGCAAGTCCATTGAGTCTCTGTGCCTTATTGTAGAGCGCAGGTAGTTTTTCAGGTTGCGCAACTGACTGTTTGAACGCTCACACTCGGCAGTAGTGACAAGCAGGGTGCAAAGGTTCTTTAGCATGATGAACAGGTTGGGATAAAAATCCCTGTCACAATGTTTCAGTGCTTCTGATGCCGTGGATGGGATAATAGCTGTCGCATTCTCAGCAGCACTTCGCCATTTGCAAACCCACCGTTGGTATTCTGCATCAAGGGTAGCGTTGTCTGGTAGGTCAGACTCCCACAACATTGCCAGTGTCTTCACCCCTTCTGGAACCTGCATGAAACCATCCTGGTTGTCTATTAAAGTGCTTGGCACCAGACAGAGACCATCAACTGCTAGGCCAGCATTTTTGAACCTCGAGTCCAATTCGGTCGACAGGTGTTCCAAGAAAGGAATGGCAATGCAAATCTTGAAATATTCTTCTGGAGTGGCCGCAGGTTGGTTGTCACGGAGAGTCTGTCGGGATGCTTGACGAGGAACAATAACACCAGTTGTCAAAGCATTTGCCATTTTGCTGACTTCACCAAACCAGGCAACGAACGCTGTGTCGACATCTCTTCTAATAGAAGACATGCAGTTACTGACTTCTTTGATTTCCCTGTAGGCATCGACAACATCTGTTGTCCTTTTCTGCAGCTTCACTGTCAAGGGTTTCCATTTCAACGGTGTTTTTGGACGATTCAGCGAAGGTCGTTTCAATGGATGTTCGTTACAACGAATTGTCATAATTATCAACTTAACATCTTAATTAATATTTCTAAAAAGTCGTTTTTGGTGGATTAGGGCAGTATCAAGGTGAAGGTGCTGGAAGAGGCTTGCGACCAGAACAAGAAAATATGGCTGCATTTACTAATTTAGGCTTAGGGGTTGGGTTACTTGGTCGTTTCAACGGGAAAACGCTTTGGGCGTTTCAACGGATCCCTTGAAATGGATTTCCGTTGAATTGACTATAAATAACTCTTTAATTGTACATTGGACCAAAAGTGACTAAAAACTGCAATGTTTTAAAAACAATTTTTAAAAACTTGAAACTCTTTGCATTTAAAAAAATCAATTTTTTTTTAATTAGGAGGGGGGGTTCCAGAACCCAGGTACCCCCCTCCTCCCCCCACCCTTCTGGGTCCGGCCCTGGACATTTACTCCAAATAATTTGAACTATTTTCACAGACACTATGTGAGAGAGAAAAAAAGATATATCATAAATTTCTACAACTGTGCATATAAGAGAGAGAGAGAGGGGGGGAGGGAGGGTAGAGAGAAATTGAGAGAAACTGACCTGACAATGTTGATCCATCACAGTAACAAAAACAGCAGTCATGCATGTCATTTGGCATAGGAAATTACACCGTTAATTTTCCAAAGTATGCCTTATGGCGTTCATTTGTATTGATAAATTCGTAAGCAGTTTGCGCTAGGTCTAGTTGACCTACTTTGTATTTGAACACATGCATTATAAGACAATTATTTAGACGCTCCTGCGTCATCGTTGCCCGAAGGTATGTTTTTACCCGCTTTAGGGCTGAAAAACTGCGTTCAACCGTTGCCTATTGTGGTTGGGATGGTGAAGTACAGTCTGAGAAGTTTATCCACTTCACTCAGCATCCGTCGCACAGTGTCAGAAGCTTTCAGTTCATCCGGCAGTGCTTGGAAGATGGTGATCCTAGAGTTAGCCGCCTCCTGGTGTCACCCAGTGCATGTGGGAGGATTCTAGCTGAGTTTTGAGTCTGTCCAAGTCGATGTTAGCGGAATATGTATCTTTGATTTCTTGAGGAATTTTTGGTCTCTTCCCTGCTGCTCCATCATTTAGAAAAACTTACATTTTGCTTGGTAAGTCGAGAGCTATTTGATCAAACCGGTTCTTTAAATGTTCTTTGATGTTGTCAATGGCCTCACAGTATTGCTGTCTGTAGTAAGCAGATGGACAAGAGTAGCTTTGACCCTGTGAGCCATCGTCCAGTCTTCGTGGAGGCTGCTTCTGTGTAGGAACGCAGGGCTCATCACACAAATTTGCAGCTTTCGTTGTGATGTCAGCAAAAAATGTCTCATAGCAATCTTCATGCCGCATGCTTTCCAGTGTTCTCAGACAAATGTCAGCAGCGTTTACTGCATCATCACAAGTCGTTTGTTTTCTTTGAAGAACTGTCGCCAACTCTTCAGTCACAGCAAGGATCTCATGTTTGAATCTTTTTGCAACTCCTGACACATGACCCTGAAAATTACTCGCCCCGTCGTAGGCCTAGCCCCTACAGTTTTGCACTGGCAAGTCAAGTCTGATTAAGCAATCCTTCAGTGCTTTGAAAATGGTCTCAGCACAGATATTGTTAACTTGCATCAGTCCAGAGAAAGGGGGAATATATTGGTTTGAACCTTCAAATAATGTTTTTGAGGGGCTGAATATTGGGGGGGGGGGGGGGCAAATGTATAGGTTTGCCCCCCAATATTTTTCTGGAGGGGGCCAGTGCCCCCCTTGACCCCCCGCTTCCGCCGCCTGTGCTATATCAAATAATCAGATTGTGCATAAGAGGCATCAAATGCAGATCAGTCAAGTTTTTTAAGTGATTACGTCATTTAAGGTAATGTTGCCTTAATGTACGTTTGAATGAAGGAAGTTTGGTACACTGTCTAATGTTTAAAGGAAGAAAGTTCCTGATTAGAGATCCTGAGAATGCAAAACTAGTATTAAACAGGTCAGTTCGTGTTCGAGGCAGGATGTATTTGTAGGACCGGTAACACTGTCGCAGCAATTAACAGATTGCTTAAACAAGGCGGCATAAGGCCATGTTTCACTTTAAACAAAGGGGTCACAATATTGAATGAAACTGGTGGCATAAGGACATTAGGTTTGCTGCTTTTAAGTTTTTCAGATGAAGAAAGACTGGGAGAAAAAGAGAGAGAGTGAGAGTGAGTGAGAGAGAGAGAGAGAGAGAGAGGAGAGAGAGAGAGAGAGAGAGAGAGAGAGAGAGAGAGAGAGAGAGAGAGAGAGAGAGAGAGAGAGAGAGAGAGAGGAGAGAGAGAGAGAGAGAGAGAGAGAGAGAGAGAGAGAGAGAGAGAGAGAGAGAGAGAGAGAGAGAGAGAGAGAGAGCCTGTATGCGTGCATGCAAATTTCGCAAGAAGAGCTACCCTTAAGGTAAATCGACCCCAAGAAAATTACTGTTTGCTATTCCAAAGTTGGGATCGGTTTCACCAATACAATGAGAATATTGCGAGGAAACAAATAGTTCAAAGGGCTTTGATAAAACTGCGTGTAATGGACGCAGTAACACAACCTCCATGCTTTAACCCTGCCCCAGAATAGAACACCTACAACTTTAAACCCTGTAAAAACGCTCCAGTGTTCAAAAGTGCCCCCTTCTTTCCTTCTTCTCCCTCTTTCATGCGCCATTTCCTCTCTCTTTCCTATCTTTCTTCCCATAGCCTACATCCTTTCAAACCCTCCTTCTAATCATACACATTGTCCTATAAGCCTTCCCACCTCTCTCTCTCTCTCTCTCTCTCTCTCTCTCTCTCTCTCTCTCTCTCTCTCTTTCTCTCTCTCTCTCTCTCTCTCTCTCTCTCTCTCTCTCTCTCTCTCTCTGCCGACACACACAAAGCAGTCCATTCCCTTGATGGACAATTTGAAGATAATTATATTTAAAGGCGCGAGTCTATCCAAATTGTTCATCTTTCAGCCACCTCCTGCTCTCAGCCCAGATTGTGTGTAGTCCCCAAAGAGGAATTATTTTTTCTTCTTCTATGCCTTTATCATCATCATCATCATCATCATCATCATCATCATCATCATCATCATCATCATCATCATCATCATCATCATCACCATCATCATCATCATCATCATCATCGTCGTCCTTCATCATCATCATGTTTCTCTTCCTTCTCTCCATCCTCATCAACAGCAGCAGCATCTTTATCTTCTTTTCTTCGGCTTCTTCTCTGCCGCCTGTTCAAGCAACACCATTGAACAATTTATTATACGCCTTGTGCTTCCATCGTTCTTCTTTATTTCTCTTTCCTGATTTTCTGTTTTTTTTCTTTTTCGTGATTCTTGCCACACGTTTAATAAAATGAGCAGTTCATGTCAATTATTTTTTTGTTATTTCGATGCTCTTTCTTTCTTTATTTTAGTTTTCTTTGTTTGTTTTTTTTGTTTCATTTCTGGATATAATCTTTTCTGTGATCTTTCTCACAAATACCACCATGTTAATGCTTTATATTTTTTTAAGTCATTGTGATTGTTTTTCTGTCCTGACTTTCTTCTCTTTGTCTCCTTTCATTTTCTTCTCTTTTCTCTCTTCACGTTTCTCTGTTTTTTTCTCACCAGTACCTACATTTTAGTGTCTAAGCAGTCGTACTTTCTTTCCTTCTTTCTTTCTTTCACTCATTTGTTCTGTCTTGTCTTTTTTATGTTTTTTTTTTCTTTTATTCTCCATTCCTAGTTTTTTTTTCTTCCTTCTCTCTTATTTTCTCACGAGAACCGACGGTTGTTTTATGTGTGCAAGTCATTGCAGTGGTTTCTTTCATCCCTTGCTTTGTCAGTGTTTTATTCGCGCTTTCTGGCCTGATTTTCTTTCCTGTTCTCTTCATTTCTCACTAGTACCGACAGTTCAAAGTCTGCTATTTTCCAAGCCGTTGTGGCTTGGGGTGAGAGAGTGGGGTTGGAGTTGAAGGGAGTGATGATGTGGCGTTTCCATTCCTCCGGGGAATTGATGACAGAGCACTCGTCACTCCTCTAAAGACCTACCACCTACCACCTACTGCTTGAATTTTCAGACAATACTGCAGTTCCTCGGAAAACCCGTTTTAAACAAATGAGTCTTACCGCCCGGTCTTGTATATCTCATTTTCTTCACAAAGTGCAGGTGAGCCCGCAGCTGAGGTTTAATCCCAAAACAGAGGGGGCCTAAGTCGCAGCAGGCTCAGTTACGCTGTGCGCCCAGGGTCGGGGTTGCTGTATGGAAATGATTGTTGGCACTCGACCGTCAACACCCCGAGGCTACTGCTTGCAATTTTCAATAAATAACAACAATCCATTGTCAAGAATGGCCTGTTTTTATTTAAAGTTGGTATTGCTTTTTGCACTAACTGTTGGAAGTCTTAAAGTAAAGGACGCTATAGTTCCTTAGGCGACCCGTTCAAAAGAAATGAGTTTCGTAGTTCAGTCGTCACCTCCCATCGCATTCCAACACTTGGTTTGAGGGCAACAACACATCCATTTCTGTTCCAAAGATGACCCGTTTTACATACACGAGTCATATCACGATTGACTTTCTAGACAGACTGTCGCGGATCTGTATTAATTTCTATTCTTCTGGTGCAAATCGCATTATTAGTTTTAGGTTTGCCACGTGTAGTTGGTTGCGTTATGTATGAATCTGATTAGATATTCTCATACGGGTTCGGAATCCATAACTGTATCGGCAGTTCGACTTTAGATATTTTTTTTGAGATCTCAGCCACGTAACCTCTCCTTGAGGTTCGTGGTGTGGCGACCAAGATTAGTGCCCAGAATTGGTTCAACAGGTTCGATGTGTCGCCGTTATGTCTGGAAAGTTTTAATAACCAGTCACCAGGGGAAGTCTTGCCTCCTTGTGAGTATTGAATATTTGTGTTATTTGTTCGGTATGTGCATAACGGAGTGAGAGAGAAAAGAGAGATGAGAGAGAGAGAGAGAGAGAGAGAGATGAGAGAGAGAGAGAGAGAGAGAGAGAGAGAGAGAGAGATGAGAGAGAGAGTTGAGGTGCAGTGGTGGAATTAATGGCGGTTGCATTCATCGAAATCGCTTCAATCATCTAGTTCATTTTAATTCATTATTTCATCATGTTTTGCATTTCAAACCTACATTGATTATGAAAAAAGAAACCATATGAATAACTCGTTAACACTATATCTAATAGTGGCCATGTCGGCCTGTGTCTGTGTTTCTGACTATATCTAATAGTGGCCATGTAGGCCTGTGTCTGTGTTTCTGTCTATATCTAATAGTGGCCATGTAGGCCTGTGTCTGTGTTTCTGTCTATATCTAATAGTGGTCATGTAGGCATGTGTCCGTGCCAATATCTAATAGTGGCAATGCAGGCCTGTGTCTGTATTTTTGTCTATATCTAATAGTGGCCATGTAGGTCTGTCTGTGCTTCTGTCTATCTAATAGTGGCCATGTAGGCATGCGTCTGTGTTTCTGCCCAGCGGCAGGGCGCTGCTGGACACAAGGGTACTGAGGATGTCCGGGGGGGGGGGGGGGGGGGAGAGTTTCTTCGTGTCCCTATTCCAAGTCCACCCTATGTACCCAGTACCCAACCTTTAATGGACTAATGAACCTTTCCGCATTTTCCACAAAATAGCCTCATGACTAGTCGTCTCCAAGCCATTGGGCGTAGAGGCCAGTGGTGTTCGAGTGATGTCGAGAGCTATGCGATCGCATCATAGTCGTTCACATCTAATGCGATTTTAATGAGAGTGAGCCTGCAACGTCTGCTTTCAGGTACGCATCCAAAGTATTGTACTGGTGGTCCACGAAGGCTTACGGGGCGGAGAGCAGAAGAAAGGATCGTCGTTAACCCTTTTCGCTTACATCGCCACTTCATGTTAATGATCATCGCAGTCGTCATCGTTGGTCATCAGTCGTCTAGGTTGACATTACTGTCAGAAATAATTGGAAGCCGACGACGCTGTAGCTACTTGGAGAGAGCAGAGTTCTAACCCTTTGTAGTGGCGTGAAGGAAGGCTAAGGCTTACGACGAAACGAACAGTCTATTCAACATCGTCGTCGTCATAGTAGTCATCATCGTCATCATCAACATCATACAAATCATCATCATCATCATCATCATCATCATCATCATCATCATCATCATCATCATCATCATCATCATATTAGTCAGCGGCTACATCACCATCTTCATTTTCACTTTGTATGTTACCCAATATCTGTTGAATGAGCAATTCATTTTTCGCTAGTAAAGTTTGTTTACCATTTCATATTGTGTTTGCGTCAAATGTGTCAAATTTCTCGGAGTTCCTGATGTTCTTTGCATGAAAGAACAGGTCTACATTAACTCTTAAACGCGTGGGGCGCGACACAGACAACACTCAACTTTCATAGATGCTGCCAAGAAATGAATCCTGCTGCGCGCTACATGTACATGTTTGGTGCCAAAATCGATGTCACGGTTGACAATTTTGTGGGGGGAAAAAACTTAAGATCTTTCTCACTTTCATTCCCAGCCAACTGTTCACTAAGAGGAGTATGGGGGAAGATGGAGGGGGAAGGTGGAGGGGGTCGTGGAGATCATCCTAGTTGGCAGTCTCTTTCACAAAAAATGCCTTTACGTTTAATTGATCATATAATTTTGTTAAGTAACATTTACCGAAGTAAACGTTTTTACATTTCATTAACTCACTCTTTCTCTCTCTCAATTCCACACACACACACACACATATATATATACACACGCACACACAAACACATGTCAACCACACGCACTCACATACGCGCACACAAACCCACACTCGCACAAACGCGCATGCACGCACTTTTAATCTTTCTTTCCACCATAGGGTCCTCACAGATAAAAGAGGTAGGTCGATATTTTCATTTCAACATGAAGCTGTTAAGATCAAATTATCTGCCTACTGGCGTCAGAACGCCAAACTCCTACTTACCGGCTGACTAAACTGCCAAACTGTGGACTTTGGACAAGCTTGCTATTTAGCCTACATGTGGACATGTGTCACATGTGCTTGCTGTGTCACATGTACTTCTTGTTGTCCATAATCACACACTTGTAAATAGTTCTTTTTTAAGCCTGCAGGATAAGGAGCTTTCTTTAGTTCAAACCCACTAATGGGGCGATTTTAAAATCCTATTCTATACTATCTTAATCCGTAACTCGGAGGTCGTAGGGGCACCACAGATAATCGTTTAACCAGCGTACTCCATCTTTCTCTGTCCTCAGCATCCCTGATGGCTTCGCTCAGTGTCAAACCAGTCCATTCTCGAATGTTGTCCCCCCACCTCGTTTTCGGTCACCCTCTTCTTCTACCTCCTTGCACTGTGCCTTGCAGGATGGTCTTTGCAAGGCCTGGTGATCTGGGGACGTGGCCATACCATCGCAGTTTCCGTTTCTTCACCACTGTGAGCAGCAGGTCATCGTGTTGTCCAATGGTTTGCGTGATGGTCTGTCGGACTTCGTCGTTGGTGATGTGCTGGGTATAGGAAATGCCCAGAAGTCTTCTGTAGCACCTCATCTCCATGCTTTGTATTCTTTGTTGTAGATCTGCTGTGAGGGTCCGTGTTTCGCAAGCGTATAGGAAGATGGAGATGACAAGGGAGCGCAGCAGTCTTACCTTGGAATGTAGACCGATGGTCCTGTCTTTTTAAATGGGTTTTAACCTTGCCAGGGCATCAGTGAAAGAATATTCAACATCGGAATCAGAACTTGTATTGTCCCAAGTAAGTACAAAGGCACATTCAAGACACGTGCATGTCATCTTATAGTGGATTTTGTATAGAAACCAAAGAGTAATACGGAGCAACATTTCTATTGTTTGTCATTTTAAAAAACAATTTCATTTGCTGCTGTTAAAATAATGTTTATTACCGAAACTGGACAAAACCATTTTGAACAAGGATATACAGTGCGGTTTTCATTTGGCAATTAAACATTTGATAAAAATGCCGTTGTTGCTGCTGTTCTCTACTTGCTGTAGACTCGGGGTAACAAAAGGTTCATGAAGTTCAAACCAGCTTCAGATGGTCCAAAAGCTTCAATGCAAAATGCAAGCGAGCACATCCCCCGGAAACCTCGCTCATCAAATAGGAATCGCACAACTGCCACTCGTGAGGAACGTTTAATAGGGCTAATTTTAATTCATCATGCCCTCAACAATTGAAAAATGTTAAATTCTAAAACGTGACCAAAACGTTATATGGCTAATAAAACAACAATGCTGCACCGCTTTGCATCTCTCTGTGTTTAAATTGGAAACGGATTACGCTAAGTCGGTCCGCGTGAACGGAAAGTAATGAAACTAATTTGGCCCTGCCCTTAAGGGTGAAATTTCCTAACACACAAAAGGGAGGGGCCGGGTAGCTCAGTTGGTAGAGCGTCTTGCTAGTAACCGAAAGGTCGCTGGTTCGAATCCCGGATTGGTCAACGTGTGATCATATTATTTTCCCCTTTACCAACAACTGGCCCGCTGGTGTCAGTATCAATCGGTCCAGTAGTCACCTATATGCGAAAGTGTCGTGTGACTATAATCTACAAACAACAACAACAACAACACACAAAAGAGATCTAATATTATATTATATTTTTTAAAAGTCTTCCTCAAATAATTTACACACAAATCCTTTCTGTTCCAATTTGTTGAACAGTGAACAATCCAGCTTCTAAAATACATTTAAAATATGCTGTTCATCCATAGAATCGCAGCATTTCATGAATTAGAAAGAGATTGACGAAGAAGGAGACCAAAAGGAATAGGACGAGAAGAAGAAGAAGATGATGATGAAGAAGAAGAAGAAGAAGAAGAAGAAGAAGAAGAAGAAGAAGAAGAAGAAGAAGAAGAAGAAGGAAGAAGAGGAGGAGAGGAGGAGAAGACAACAAGAAAAAGAACAGGAGAACAGAAGAAGAAGAAGAAGAAGAAGAAGAAAAAGCAGGAAGAAGAAGAAGATCCAGAAGAAAAAAAAAAACCAAGGTCGAGAGGGCGTTTGGGTGGGTGGGTGACGGGGGAGTGGGGGTTAGGATATGGGAAGGGTGTTCACAATTACTTAACAATCCATGATAAGCTACATGTATTTTTCATCGATTTATCATTTCACACATTGCCGTAATAAACTATTGTCATTTATTGAAAAATTTTATATGGAAGCGCTGTGCTCCTGCTTTGATGTTTTAAAAATGTTTATGCGCTTAAAAAATGCTCATTTCTTCATTCATAATTTGTACATCCTATGTGTAACATCGTCGTTATTAAATCACGCTGTCTGTAGCATTCAATTAACGGTTAAAGGTGAAACTAGGAAAGACCCATCTGTTGTCCATATGGCACAATTCCACACACATACATCCTTGGTAGCAGAGAAGGGAGATCACTCTATTTTCCCTTTACACAGGAGGATAGCTCCCAAGAAGGAGTATATCCAGGATGCTATCATTTAACTCCGCCCCCCCCCCCCTTCCCCTTTCACAGGCGAGACAATCACAACATAAAGTATTTTGGCTCCCTATAAACGAAAGTTTTTGTATTTATTTATTTATTTATTTATTTATTATAATTTATGTGTGTGTGTGATTGGCTGATAGTCGACACTCATGGGAGAGAGAGAGAGAGAGAGAGAGAGAGAGAGAGAGAGAGAGAGAGAAGAGAGAGAGAGAGAGAGAGAGAGAGAGAGTGAGAGAGAGAGAGAGTGAGAGGGAGTGAGAGGGAGGGAGGGAGAAAGATGTTCACAGCAACAATGTTTTTTTTTGGATTTTTGTTTTTTTTAACGAATGAATGAATACTTTATAAAGCGCGTGAATATCTCCACGCGAAAGGACCTGACTGCATCGCTGGCGTGAGTGAAAATGCAACTCGACGATCTGTGTGTGGCATGCAAACCAAACTTTAAAACACTCAAACACAGAAAGCGGGAAATTGTGAAAGAAAGTTTTCAGAGGGGGGTTCGAGAAATTCAAAAATCTCAACAACAGGAGTCTCTGAGAAGCCAGCTTTAAACAATATGAACAGGAAGCTGAGTTTAGGAACTAATAATTGGAAGGGGGATCGGACAGGCTTTGAGGCGCGGCACGACTGCTCGGCTCTTTACAATGACATCGTGCCCAGCCCAGCTATCTTTCCCATTCACACTCTCAAAACATCCGAGGGCCCTTCATCACCCTCACAATAACAACGTTGCATCAATGCCCCGTTTCAGATGACAGGGAGGTTGAGCCCTTGATCAGAAAGCGGAATCACTCATACAACAAATGTCTACTTCACGATAGGATGAAGAGATTAACAGTTGCTTGTAATACTATATTAGTACATGTGTGTGTGTGTGTGTGTGTGTGTGTGTGTGTGTGTGATATTTTGCCAAATTTTGTTTCTACACACGACGTGTTCAAGGATTCTAAAAAAATCGTTTGCTGAAAATCAGTGCATGGCTTAGCTGCCTTTTGTAAACAACAACAAGAACAACAAAAACATCACGGTTGACGCCATAGGCACCCACAGTTAGACACAGGCCGTACTATGTTAGAGAAATTACACCACTGACGGCGTAAGCTACAACCTTGCTTGGAGGTGGGCTAAGCAGGTAAATTAGGACAGCGTCTAAGCAGTTCCAGTCTTCGCGTGGTTTCACCTAATTTTCGATGACGGCCTGCATTGTGTATATGTACGCTTATCGGAGAGTTTTCATCGCAACAAATGTGGATTATTATACTCTATGTGAGATCCATTTTTGTAGTGTAAATGTCTGGTGGAGGTGGAGGGATGGGGGAGGGGTTGGGGAACCCTCATCTGCACTTAAAGAAACCCCGGCTTCTCAAGCACTTACACCCTGTGGCCAATCTGTCATCTCACTTGTCCCACTGTATCTCAATGGTAGAGCGTTTGCCTGGCACACCGATAAACCCAGGTTAAAATCCCGGTGATGGGGAGAAGGGAGGGAGGGGGAGGTGAGGGGGGGCAAGATAAAAAGTGGCCATTCTCACTGTCCCTCTTAGCATTGTGATTGCTCTGATGGTTCATTGTTGATTTAGTTCCTGTGAGGATTATCCCCGTCTGCCCTATCGCCAATGGTGGGTGTAGACGTTAAACCTCAATGGTGGGTGTGGACGTTAAATCTCAATGGTGGGTGTAGACGTTAAACCTCAATGTCCATTGATCCATTTGACGCATTTAGCCCTCCCAGGGCAGTTGGGACACCCGATGAATGTAGCGTGAATGGTTGTTGGTGATGCGGTAACAATGCTGTACAATTGGTAGGGCCCCGAAGGTGACCAGGGTTGGAATCCATAATTTTCCTCCATACTGTTTGTTACCTTAACCCGATAGAGATTTTGGCGAAAAATAAACGAACCCTTCCAAACGGACATATTTAAACGAATGAAAGAATGAATCAATGAACCAATAAATAGCCGATGACTACGACAACGATGCCGACGACCGAAAAAGACAACTGTGGTAGACCGCTTTTTATATTTTTACAGTTTCAAAACTCCACCAGATCAATTCTGAACCCTTCAAAACACCTTAAAAGGCCTGTCGCCCAGATAATTACGGCGTCATGATATTCATTTCCGCATCTCATTAATGTTTGTGCGCGCGCCATTAAGGATTGTTTCTTTACCTCATCCTCTGAAGCTTTCTGGTTTCTATCAGTTCTCAGAGTTGCCTTGTTGACTCACATTGACCCAACGCCATAGCTCGGTGGGAAGGGCGTTCACCTGGCACACCACCAATGACGCAGGTTCGAATCCCGTGGTGGTCAACATTTAAAAAAAGGACATTTTTTTACCGTGTCCATCCTTAGCAGTATGATTGCTCTGGTGGTTCAGTGTTGATTTCTTTACCCCCGTCTTCTTTAGAGAGGTTATCCCCGGGGCTGCGATATCGCCAATGGTAGGTGTCGACGTTAAACTCAATTCAATGTTCGTTCATGTTGGCTTATTGCTAGGAAGAAGCTGGGAAGGTCGACACGTAAAACGTGGTTTTATTTTCTGGATTTATGATACTAGCAACAATAACAACACACAATAATATTTAACTAAAATAAAATGAAGAAGAAGATTCAGATTCAGATTCAGATTCAGATTCAATATTTTATTACAAGAAAAAAATGATTTTAGCATTAAATTTGCTAATCTTACAATCAGTCCTTCTTTTAATCACTCACACATTTAGTTTAATCATACATCCGCATTCATGCAAAGACAAACATTGATTTAAAATTAAAGGAATAAACAAGCTAACTTCGTAACAAGGAAACTAACACTACTCAATATAAAACATTTAACTGGAACTATATAATTTAATACAGAGAGAGAGGCTTGACGGACTGAGTGGGAAGAGAGGAAGGGGATGGGGGGGGGGGGGTAAAGAAGAAAATCAATTAATGCATGCTAGAATGTATGATTTTTGAAATTATTAAGAAATATGTTGTAAATCTTGTACTTGAAGCTCTTTAACGATGTGCATTTTTTTTAGTTCTAAAGAAAGAGTGTTCCATAGCAGGGGGCCTTTAAAAGAGAAGCTAGATTTAAAAATGTCAATTCGTGGTTTTGGAAGTCTGTAGTTTTCAGAATGATATTGTGTAGGAAATGACATTAATTGATCACGTAAGAAAGAAGGCGCTATATTATTTTTTATTTTATTTTAAACGTCAGTATGGCTAAAGTTATACTTGAATTGAAGAAGAAGAAGAAGAAGAAGAAGAAGAAGAAGAAGAAGAAGAAGAAGAAATAGAAGAATTGGTATTTTCTCTTTAAAAAATAACTTTCATCAGATAAAACCACAAACACACACACAACCGTGTAGAAACGCCGTTGTGATGACTTCATGAAACTCTACATACGTTACTATGACATTTTTACAAATTTGTCCACTTCTTGAAGCTAACCCTAACCCTAACTCTAACCCTAATTCTAACCAAAACCCTAACCCTTAACCTAACCCTAACACAGCCCTAACCCTAATGGAACACTGTTTTGACGTCAAAATAACGGGGTCCGTCAAAAGAAAGTACGTAGAGGTTCAAGTGTATGTCAGAATAAAGGCGTTTCTACCTAGCCACGCACACACACACACACACACACACACACACACACACACACGTACACTGAACACCAAAACTGGGTTTTATTAAGAATGTAGGAATCGGAAAGTGGTTTTTTTTTGACGGAAAGAACGTAAATTTCTTCTAAAAATGTAAGAATCTAATGCAAAATTGGCTCTGTCCGTCTCATAAGTTGACCTAGCTCGTCTCCTATAGGCGACGAAATAGGTTGAACTTTCTTCACAATTTTCCCGAAAATTGACTGGATTTTCTCCGTCCCGGAGAGAGCACTCCCTTGTACTTAAAACACTCTCATGATCTACAACTGCACTCCCGTGCACTAAAAGAGCACTCCCGCGCACTTAGAAAAAAGTGGGTGACTAATACACAAACCCATTCTCTGCATAAAAAGCAAGGTCAGTCACCCATTTCAAGGCTTATGTGTACGCACACACACACATGCACGTACACAAACATATTGACAAACGAGACATACATACATACATATATGCATACATACATACATTGGGAAAGAAGCAAGGAATGGGAGTGTGAAGAGAGAGAGAGAGAGAGAGAGAGAGAGAGAGAGAGAGAGAGAGAGAGAGAGAGAGAGAGAGAGAGAGAGAGAGAGAGAGAGAGAGAAGTGGAGGGGGTGGGAGGTGTAGTACGTCCGGGCAACATTCAACACTAGTAACAACTACATCATTTACACTTGACGCCCTTTTCACGTCGCGAAATACGTCATCAACATGATTAAAACTGTTAAAAGCCTCACCTACAAAATCAGGGAAGAGTATTATTTCCTCAAAATTCTCTTCCGAATAACGACTGAAATGCAATCCCAAAATTTCTGTTGACCGCGGCCAACAACGAAGCACTTTACGACGTCATCGGAAATAAACAGGTTAGCACCGCACTGAAAGTCACGAGAGTTGCGATTGGCCAAAATGATAATTCAATGAAGCGAGAGCACCGACAAAATGTAAAAATTCGCCGATGGTTCCACACGTGCGTGTACTTTCGGAGGTCATGTGTCGGAAACGGAAGTCAGCATATATATTAATTAATCATCTTATTCGATAATTCTCCATACCCTGTGGAAATAAGCAGTAGGAACTGGATCTCATCTGTGTTCCAAAAATCTGAAATTATTGGCTAGGTTTCACTTTTTTAATGCTTGGCAAAATGCTCGGGGAACGTCTAAAAGGCCAACTTTGCACTGGGTAAGCGTACATTGTTGTTTATTATACTCGGAAAACTTTACGATATGTGGACATTCTTCGATGCCTTGAGCATCGTAATTCCTCGTCCCTTCTTTTTCCAATCATGCGCAGAACCTGAAAGAATTGACCTCCGGAAGTTCACGCATGCGCAGAACCATCGGCGATGATTTACATTTGGCCATGCCGCACCGGAACCGCAGATTTGTCTACACCAAGTCGCTGATTGGCCGCTTGAGGCCCAAAGTCAAATACAGCTAAGCCAAATGCAACATGGCCGACTATGAATATGACGGAAACAAAAACCTCAAAAGTTCAAGCTACATCATATAAGTCTATTTCATAAAACAAAATGGCTCCAATGACCTTGACCTTTGCGGCGGAGAAAAATATGTTATCACGGGAGGCAAACAGCTTAATTTTAGGTCAACATCCGTGCAGTTGTTCTTAAGTTACGGCGTACAACGGACCGCCCAGACCGACCGACAGTTAGCTCGTTCTGATCCCACCCACCCCCAACCCCGGCTATTTCAGAATTTCCAAATAAATCTGAAAATACAACCAAAAACAAAAAAATAATAAAAAAAATAAGAAGGACGTACTGCTCCATTTACGACAATTGTCAATGACTCGCTACGTTCGGCGCCAACAGTAAACCATCGATGTGAAAATGAATTTGTTATAATTCCAAAGCAGACAAAAAATAACCCCCATCTCTTCTTCCCGGCTTCCCCCCCATCCCCCCTCCCTTCCCCTATGTCACTGCGGCATGTAACTTTATCCTTCTTTCCAAGAGGACAAGGTTTGTGTTTTGCATCCTCTGACCTTTGTGTTCAGATCGTTTTGGTGGCCATGATTCCTCAAGTGGGCGCGGCGCCACTGGCGGCTTGATTTAGATCCTGCATCGGCCAGCGCCTTGAGCAGCTCTTGAGAAGGAAAAGCGCTATATAAGAACGATTAAATAAATACATAAATCATGTGGATGGCTGTGTTCCTTTTCTAACGATTACAAATTAAACTTTCATAATTGAGAATAGGAACCACAGAATGTCTGTGTGCAAAATCATGACAACTATTGCTGCTGTTGGTGGTGGTGGGGGTGGTATTGACGCGATGACGATGATGAGGAGGAAAAATAGGACGACGGCGGGCTACGTTGATGACATTTATTTACTCATTTTTTTCTATATCTAAATCACTTTGGGGAATATGACTAATACAAAAAAACACATACACTACACACACGTATCGACCGCTTAATTTTCACATAAGCTGTGATACACGTACATGTTTTAACGCGAAATAATTAAACCTTGAAAGCAGACATTTAATATTGATCCAGACTGACGTTCTCAAAGCTTTAATTACCCCCTTCAGCGGTTCAGACTTTCAAGGGCTTAGGACAATTAAATCAGACTTATTAGTCGACGTATTTAGAATACGATAATGCATATCCATCGCCGCATATACGGAGCGTGATGGCAAGCCCAAAATAGTCTTATCCGGATCCACTGTGTAGATTATTGAAATCTATCAAACGATTCAACGAAGTTTATTGGCCAAATTGACATAAAACATGCACATGGAATATGTTGCAATGTGGCAGTAACATCCATAAAACATACATGCAAACACACGTTTACCAGCTAATAAAATACCTATCAAGCGTGCACACATACACACGCAAACAACAAATAGTAAAAATAAACAAGTAGGTGCCAGTGGATTATCACGTGACGTCAGCAAACCCAGCAAAACAAATCATAAAACTAAAGCGAATGAAACGTTCGTGGTCAGAATACAGCTGCACTGAGTTGACTGACTTCTACGCTGAATGCTTTTAAAAAAATATTTGGATAGACCATTAAGAGATCGTTAATATTTTATTCCAATAATTGGAAGTCAGAAGTCCTGTTTGACTGCTTATGGTAGGCACAGAAACCAAAGGTTTGCGTTCGTGATAGTAAAAGGGCAAAAATAATGTGGCAGGACCAAAATGCCAAAGAATACTGTCGTACTATGCTATCTCAGCGTGCTTCATCAAACTTACAGTTACACACTATCAAAGCAAACCGAATAAAAATTAAATTAAATTAAATTAAATTAAATTAAATTAAATTAAAGTAAAGTAAAGTAAAGTAAAGTAAAGTAAAGTAAAGTAAAGTAAATCGCGCGCTCTAAGGGCTGAGCTAAGCAGACCTCTTCTACCCGTACATGGTGTACACGATATTTACATGAATTCCCTCCACAGTACTAACAGCATCAAGCCTACTGGATCTTCACAGTAATGACGGCGGTATTCTAGAGCACAGAGGGAGAAGATTCAAGCAACATACAGTGCAGCCGAGCCTTTCAGGCCTAATCCCTCCACTGACCATGACGACAACCCACTGCACGCCTTAGTTATTCAACGCCCCCATTCCCTCATCACTCCTACACTCCTACCCCCCCTCCCAATCCCTCTCCCTCCCACCCCCACCCCACTTCTTTCTTTGTGTTACGAGAAATGAGAGGAAGGTTAAACTCTTAAGGTCACGTGATTTAAAATATATTTTTTTAAAACTTCTTGCAGTTCTGCACTATTTCGAATGGTCTGCCTCAATAATTAAAGTTGACAGAGATGACGAAGGGAGCGAGCCACAAAGTGTCAGCTACGCTGAACATTGTCAGGTAATCCACTAGTCTAGATGAGAATTTCACACACATGCACCACGAGTCCGCAGGGAGGGAATGCACGTGACTTTAAATTTAACTTTTCGTCAGGAGACTGAATCCCCAAACCAAATACAGCAGCAAGGAGCGAAGAAGGATGTAGAACAATATCGGCGACTTGTTTGCTCATTGCCCAATACTGCAGCCGCGAACAAACGTGAATAGGCCCTACTGCACGGTTGTGAAAAATATTATATATCTATAATTACATTTAAAGGTACTTATCATGCAGTTAACTTAAATATACAATACATGCCACAGCGAGCGTTGTGGCCCAGTGGTCATAAGAGGGGGACTAACTTGCCTTGTCCACAGGCTAGAAACCAATGGTGCTTGACACGTGTGGGATCGATCCCGCCTTTGGGCGTTATGTATCTCCGAATATTATTTACTTTCGACTCGGACGACATCTCCGGGGTTTTCTCCCCAGCAAAGTTTCAAAAACAACTAATATTAGGTAAGTTGGGTTTGGGCGCGCCACAGGCTGCGACTACGCAGGGCGGGCGGCCCGGAATTTCCCAATAAAACAGACAATAAAGCGTCAACAACAAAAAGAAAATAGGTTGGCTTTGAATTCATGAAGAAGCCTTTTAGCGAAATATATCTATTGACAACAATTTGTCTTCTGCGTCTTATGTTATTTTCTTCTGTTACCTCGTTCTTCTGCTATTAAACAGATACGCTGTCATATTATTATATATGAAGATTTCACAGATTATTTTTTTTTGCTTTGGACTTTTGAATACTATTAGTCAGCCGGCCATGCGGGCGGAAATTCAAGTAGATAGTTTTCGCAGCAACACAGCGGTGCCACCCAGGGCGTAGTGTTTGCTGAGTGTGTTGTTGTCACCGGAGCTCCACCCGTCTAGGACATGAGCGTCAGGATCTTCTCGGAAACCGCAGCAACAACAGCAAGGAAACCCCACACATATACTAGTTCCTTGACAGCGCATTTTGCAGCCAAAGGGTTGCTGAAGACACTGCGCAGGCACTGGAGACGCGTCCGAGGTCAGGATCTAAACCACAACGCCCTAGACGCATGCCCATCTGCAGGGAGTTTGTGCAGGGAGTAAAGCCATGTACCACTCAGACACGCAGACCGCTAGATCAACTTACGAACACGCAGACAACCTTCCATCCAATCTTCTCACCCCCCGCCCACCACTTCGCACCCGACCTCTTAACCTATACCCTTACCTTACCCCACTGTCCATCATACCTGTGTTCATTCAGGCGTCTTCTTTATCTCTTCCTATCACCCCTCCCTTCCTCCTTCCTTCACCCTCATCCAAAAGACGCGTCCAAATGATACAATACAAAACACAACTCTTTAAAGGCCATACTGTCAAATACTTTCTATACAAAACAATCATGTATCTCTGTCACGAACTGGCTAGCTTTAACTCTGCACATTGACTATTTAGCATGTGTAGTCATTGTACCCTTAGAGAGTCAGTAAGCTACACAGCAGCAATTAAGATTACAGCACACTGCGAGCCTGACCCACACAGCGTAGTGACTTAATCAGCACTGTGTGCGAGAGTCGTAAATATTTTACCCAATGAGAGCTTAGGCAAAGCGGTTCGAGCTAGTTTGACTGTGTCAGAGCCTAACACAGCTTTGGTCAGTTGGGAGGAATACACCGAAGTGTTAACAGCTAGAAAGCTGGCAGAGAAATCTCTCCACACTTAGACCAGGAAGCAGGACTTAGAATTCTCTCAAGTCACAACGGGCCTGAACTTGTCAAACAGGTAAATGAACACCCTTCTGTTTCATCGTGATATATTTATATTATTGTTGAAATTATGTTTGTGGAATTTGCTATGCATAAATGTGAATTGTTAATCCGAATTTGCCGTACCACGTGGAAGAGCCGACCACGAGCCGAAACACGACCGGTTGCGCCGCCATGTTGTATCCCGTACGGAACCACTGTTGTTTAACTTATATGTATGTTGGCAGACCAGTGGCTGTACCACTGAATGGTTATATTATTATTAATTCTGTATGTGTATAGTTAGACACGATTGATATTTATGTATGTATAGGAATTTAGAGTGAGATTCCAGTGGAACCCGGAAGTAGCAGAATGTTCGTCGCTTATGTATAGAGATGTGGAGCTATCACTGAGGGCTACTTGGCTTTCAGTGAGACGCTCTGCACAAACCGATTATTCAGGGTTGTGCAGAATTTCGTCTCTTATATTACAGACGAGCAGGCGAGCTATCCCGAGCTATCCCGAGCTATCCTGTGCGTCCCACTCCACAGAAACGACTATAGTTGGTCGAGGAGACTCTACCGCACAAGACGGAAGGAGCTACCCGAAGAAACACCCTGTCAGACCCCACAGCGTGGCAAGGGAACCCAACTACACAACGACACAGGTGGACCAGAAGCTACCTCACAGAAGGACTTCGAACCCCCACTCATGAGTTAAGTGCATAAGGCGAAGGTGCACTTAAACTGATCATAACAGGACCACAGTAGTCCAACTCTTCAGAAACTGTAAAACGGACCACAGTAGTCCAAATCTACATGAAATATTATAGCAAGTGCCCGAGGAAGAAAAAACAGCTGCCTAGACTATCAGCGATCGAACTATTAGCATTGAAAGAGACGTTTTAAGTTAGATTAGTACTTAGAGAATCTTGTATAGAGTAGAAGAAATAAATGTGTGATTTTAACTGTTATCAAGTGGCTGGACTACATATGATTCATAGCCGTGTGAAAGCTAGTGTGACAGTAATCTTTTACCATTTTTCTATCTATTTCTGTACCCCAACCTTAACACAGAACGAGCTAAACAAATAAATTTATTAAAGTAATTCATAGGGTGACTTACTAGCAGTTCCCACCGAATAAACGTGAGGGTCCATAATTCCATTGTGCAGAGCCCATAAACCCCACGTGACAATCTCAAACTGAAAATGATCACGCGTACAGCGTTTTGAACCCTTTTGTCTGTGTGTGTGCGTGTGTGAGAGAGAGAGAGAGAGAGAGAGAAAGAGAGCGTTCGCGCTTGAATGTGCGTGTATATGTGTGCCTCTTCAAATGCGTGAGTCTGATTGCGTGTGTGTGTTTGTGTGCGTGCGTATGAGCGTGCGTGTGTGTGTGTGTGTAGTCTTTATCATCGTGATGGAGATTTTTTAAAATAAAACACTCAATACAGCAACCAGCCCAACAACCAATCAACCTTTTCTATATAGCTGGACATTCCCTTGAGGGACGGCGAAGCACAAACGCAAACAACACAAGAGCATCCTACTTTTACGGATGATGTCAGAAACGCAAAAAGGTGCGACAGTGGCTCCGTGGTAAGCTGTGCCTCCATTCCTGCCTGCCCTGGTGCCAATCCCGGTAAAGATGTTCCCGTAACCCATCGGTCGTTCGGGATCTCTCTTTTGTTTGGACCAGCTTAACGAGGGCAGTGCTCATCTCTTCTCCGTCGCTGCCTTACCCTAACTGGTAATAAGCAAAGCCAGGGAGCGTCAATGGTCTTTATGCAGATCTCAGAGTAGCGCGATAATTTAGTCTACATGTAGCCAACTAATAGAACTACAGACTGAAGGGTCATGCTTCTATCAAGGAGAATAATCGAATGTTGCAAAGTTCCTGTCATGGCAGTCATCGGCATAGGAACCGTAAGCTTCTATCAGTCTAACATTACTAGGCTATCAGATCATTCAGCGTATTCACTAACCTATCAGTCTAACATTACTATCAGGTCATTCAGCGTATTCACTAACCTATCCAGCACTCCTTCGCAGGTTTCACTAGCCTAGACCTGCTACTTACACGGCTGTCGCCCAAGTTTCAGAGGAAGAAAACTAAACGCCAGACATCTCAAGTGCTTTCTGTTGTCAGCATGGCACTTCAAACTTTCACAAACTCTGTGGGGAAATAGTCAAGGACATCAAGAACCAGGGATAAGTTTTCCACTCACGTCGTTGGCACCGCAGGATCCTATGTCAGTATTATTGCTACCACGCACAAACACATTGCACGTTTACAGGTCTACTTTCACACCAAACCATATTTTAATCATGTGTACAGGTGTACAGGTGCTGAAAAAAAGAACATAATAATGCAACAGTTTGCCGACTCAAATCATCTTAATTCCTTCTACAGAAGTCTTTTTTTTCTCGAAAACACACATCTGGATTATTTTTAAAACAGTAGAGAGAGGAGGGTGAAAATGCCGAAAATCTGGTGGTGAAAATAGGTGTAGTCTAGGCCTAGGGTTATACTTAAGTAATAATGCAACAGAAAATAAGGTACGAAGTCGCCATGGGACACTGCGTCAAAAAATGTCCCCCAAAAGTGTTCACGGCGGATTTTCGGATCTTCGTCAAATGAAGCTTCGCAGTCGGAATCTCCGCAACTCAGATACTTGCTGCTTAAACGGGAAGTTAGTTCATAGATCTAAAAATCGTCTGATTATCCGGTTTCGTTTTTTGAGAGCCATTCTAAGACGATTTTCGTCGGGGGTCGGTGGCTTTGCCCCTTCGTCCCGATAATTCTAAGGGTTAACCTACCCTAAAGGTAAAAGGTAAAGGTAGTCCCATAGCCTTGTGGCCGTAGGGGAGCGTGATGTTGGAGATCACATTTATCTTGGGCCAGCGTAATGAGGGTGATGCTCATCTCTCTCCCTCGCTGCTTTATCTTCCCCACCCTTAAGAGAATAGGTACTCAGTCACAGTTGAGTCAAGTGCGGGCGTTGTTATTTGTCGCTTCACGTTTTGCAGTCATCCATCCAAGTGCTAACCGCACTGGACGGTGCTTAACTTGTGAGAAAGTAGCGAGTGCTCCAACCACTGCGCTATCCGATACCCCTATAAAGAAGAAAAAAAAGAAGTTTCCGAGAAGATTATGCAATTCCGTACGTTCACGTATTAGCCTATGCATGCGGTTACTAGTTCACATTTCCTACTCGGGCATCCTCATCAAGATCTCGCTCTTCTTCTTCACCATCATCCTCATCTGCTTCCGAAGCATACGGTTTATTCTGATGAGGATGTATCGTTGCTTTAGGCGTAGATACAGCTCTATATTCCTCACTGCTACTACTACCAGAAACACCGCCTACAAATGCAAACAGTTCTTAAATTTTGGTAGAAAGACGAGATTCAATACGAGCGCCGTGTCACGTGCCCCTCCAGGTCTGTAACCGTGTAAGTTCACATCCTTTGCTAATTGCTTTTGAAAGCCAAGGTAAATACGGCGATGTTGGACTCAATAACTAGGTAACGAAACGGATTTGAACCGTCAAATTTGGCAGGTCTTACTTTCTCCAGCATCTTTACCGATTGCAAAAAAATAAAGGTCAGGTGTGGAAGTAAACCTTTTAGAAATAAGGTCGCCACTACTCCAACCTCTTTTTTTTTCTTTTCTATTTAGAGGTTAATACAGTCCAACACGCTTACAACAAAGTCCAGGGGGAAAATGTCTCTCTTCGTTATACCCGAAGTTTGTTGTTCACGTAGTTGACAGTTAGTGGCCAAATTGTGTTTTTGTATTCTTTATATCCGTTGTGTCTCTAAAAAGAGTTTTTGATGTAAGGTTTACAGCCAGGAACACGTCAAATTGCATTCTCGTCTTGTTATTGCAACAGAGGTTGATTTTAGAAGATTTTTGCCAGATCAAAGGGGTGGGGGGAGAGAAAGGAATTAGAGAGAGTTAGTTAGCTAGTTAATTAGTTAGTTATTTAATCTTTCTTATATATTTAATCGTTCTTATATAGCGCTTTTCCAGCTCAAGAGCTGCTCAAGGCGCTGGCCGATACAGGATCTAACTCAAGCCGCCCGAGACGCCCACCCGCAGCCTTTGGGCGCATGGTCTGACGCCCGGACAACTGAGCACAATCCTGGGCAGCCAAGGATGGGGGAGAAGGACCTAGGTGCATGCTGCGTGTGTTCTTGTCACCGGCATTCACCCGTCTAGGACATGAGCGTCAGGATTTTTAAAGTCCGTTATGATTGAATGTATGCGACACAGACTAGACCTCGGTTTATACTCTCATCCGAAGGAGTAGGAAAACAGGAGTAAAGTGTCTTTCCCAGGGACACAACACAATGGCCCGGCCAGGGCTCGAACCCGGAACCGACAGATCCGCAAGCCGAAGCACTACCATTAGACTACAGTGCCTCCCTAAGTTAGTTATTAATTTCTTACAGGGTCCAGCGGACTACAAAGTGCCGAATCAGAACCACTAAATCAAGACCACAACTTCGCTGAAAGAGGACTCGCCCCTGATCCGCATAAAAGATCTGCCGAAACAACCCTAGTGGTAACACTGAAGGCACTCCACCAACTGGTCACTGTACAATAAAGATATCCCACGCAGGAGACGCTGAGACTATACTCTAATTTATCGAACCCCCGTTTACAAAAACAAAATAGAATATAAACATCATTATAAAATATCAACAAAACACATACATATAAAATGCCTACATTGCTAAATAATAACATCATAAGAAGCCCCAGTGACCACCTGGCAGAAAGCGTCCAATATTCCCAAGCTGATCCAACAGACCTCACACATAATTGAGGAGTTTTGTCCCGGAAGAGTTTTCAAGATAAAAGGTCGGTGACTGGTCTAGCGAAGAAGAAGATAGTATAGTAGATTGATAGAAAGGAGTAGGAATGAGAAAGAACAAAGGAGAAAGACAGCGACAGTGGAAATTACACAGTGGGAAGCACTTAATTTCCAGAAAGTGGGGATACTATTTATACTGAAACCCCCGGCACTCCCACGGGGGAAGAGAGAGAGAGAGAGAGAGAGAGAGAGAGAGAGAGAGAGAGAGAGAGAGAGAGAGAGAGAGAGAGAGAGAGAGAGATTTTCTTTGAAAGTTAACGCGCACTTTTATTCATATGGATGTTTCCTGTTTTCTCAAATGTTATTATTTTCTAAAGCAACGGTGTTCCTTTCAGCATATATTGATGTACTTTCCTTTGGTTGTGTGTGTGTGAGTGTGTGTGTTTTTGTGTGTGTGTGCAAGCGTGATTCTTTCTTTTAGCATTCTGTATGATAATTAGCTTGTCTATGGTATACACATGTTCATTTTTTATATTTTATGTCAAGTGTGATTGTGTCCAATGTTACTGTCGTGTGTATAAATATTTTAAAGGTTGAAAGTATTATAAAGTGTTTTGCTTGTTAGAGATAGATGTGACTGTAGGAATGATGATATTTGCCTGTGGTGTGTGTGGGTGTGGGTGTGTGTGGCTGTGTGTGTTTGGGTTTCAGACCTAGTCTTTTCTAGTAACAAGTGGGTTTATATGCTTGGAACCCACTTTTTTCCAGGACCCCACTTTTTTCTAAGTGCGCGGGGGTGCTCTTTTAGTGCATGGGACTGCAGTTGTAGTGCATGAGAGTGTTTTAAGTACACAGGAGTGCTCTATCCGGGACGGAGAAAATACAGTCAATTTTCGGAGAAATTTTGAAGAAAATTCGACCTATTTCGTCACCTATAGGAGACGAACTAGGTCAACTTTTTAGACGGAAAGAGCCAATTTTGCATTAGATTCTTACATTTTTAGAAGAAGTTTGCGTTCTTTCCGTCAAAAAATCACTTTCCGATTCCTACATTCTTAAATAAACCCAGTTGTGATGTATTGAAAATGTAGGATAATAAAACCAACAACAACACCTGGGTAGTAGGCGTTAAAATTTTCGGTTTATTACACTAAAACCTTCATCAGTAAGAACCAAGGACTGTACAAAACAAAACAGTCTAAGCATCTATATAGTAAAGAAAGTGAATCGAGTTCAATAAAAGAATAGTGTACCATTTAGAAATTTCTATTAATTATAAAGAATAATTATATTTAAAAGCTATCTCTGAACCGTATTCACCAACATCACCAAAACATAGTGTTCAGTAGGGAGGGGGGGGGGGAGGGGAAAGTAATATAACCACACATACCAACTCCCTTACAATCGCATCATCGGTTCAGCCATAAAGAGTCATCTCCCCCTCTCTGCCTCCACCCGCGCCCAAAATAAAATAAAATAAATGTTTTAAAATTAAAAAAAAATCTATAAATAAAATAAATAAATAAATAAATAAATAAATAAATAAGAATAAAAATATTCACCCTCAAATAGCCAAACATCTCAAGTATAGTTTTAAATAGTTCCGCCGCAGTAGTATTGAAAATGTAGGTGTGTGTGTGTGTGTGTGTGTGTGTGTGTGTGTGTGTGGGTGTGTGTGTAGGTGTGTGTGTGTGTGTGTCTGTTTACCAACATCGAGGCAAATTTCAATATGCAATGTAGCTTGGGCAATTTTTAATATGAAGTGTAAGTGTTGCCATTTGGCGAACTATTCTGTATTCTGCATTCTGAGTTAAAGTGCTTAGCTTTGATATTGGAATTTCAAATTCCGTGGTTATATTAGCTTTTTTTCTGGTGTGGATGCTCTCCCACGTGCGATATTATTTCAAGTTATCTATCAGGGTGAGCTGAATTAATTTTCGTTTGGCCGCCATGTTTTAACCCCCCCAGGAGACAATCGTGCCGATCTATCGGCCCTACTGTCTGTGCCAGCATCGGCCCCGAACGAAACCGGTTAATCGGATGCCTTGTGTCTAAGAAAGAACTTCCCGTCTTGCAAATGATTGTTATAGGCGATTGTTTTGACGGGTTCCGAACTATTTTCCAGTGGATGTATTGTGACAGTGTGAAAGATCCATGACCACCCATCGTCTACTATAGTAGTGAAATCTTGTCTGATGTATTAATTTTCTTTGTTTAATAATATGAAAGTGAATGCTTTTGGTAATTTTTTTAAAAAGCAGACACAGTGATAATGATGTGGGTTGTGAGCCATATATTTCCTTCGTTCTAAGTGTGTTGGATTTTAAATAAAATAGTAACAACCTTGCATATTTTCACAAAATTCACACTCGTACACTTTGTTCTGATACGTCTGGGAAATTCAGTCTATTTACTTTTTAAAAAAATGTAAACTTTCTTTACTTGAGCAAAGTTCTTGCGTGCAAAGAACAAAGTGAAAAAAATTAAGCCTGTCACGTTCTGCCAGATCTTAAAAGACATCTTTTAAACCAGTAGGCTACTTTGCAAAATGATGTCGTCTCTAAAAGGTTAAGAAGTTTCTCTCTGCAGACACATGAATGTGATGCGGACTTTACGTCATTTCCGTCCAATTTACGTCATTTGCGATGTTGTCTGGGATAAGAAATATATATTCGGTGTAAGCAAAGCTACGTTGTAACCGTGTTTGTTATATCCAGAAAGCTCTAAGTAAAAAATAATAACAACTCTGGCATGGATTTTTTTTTCATTCGGTAAAAGCGTTATTCGTTGAAAGCGTCCGTTTCACGCGTGTTCGGCTGTAATCAGAAAATCCCTCGCACACACACACACACACACACACACACACACACACCCACACACACCCACACACACACACACACACACACGCAAACACACACCTTTCTAGAATCTCCAAGTCACCCAAATCCGCTTGCTAGGTGTGTATGTGTGCGCCTTTGCGTTCGCGTGTGTGCGTGTGTCTTGTGTGTGTGTGAATGTGTTCTCGCTCGGTGCGTGCCTACCACTTAGTGCTTGATGTGTGAGTGTGAGAAATAATTAGAAAAGAAAGAGACCAGTCTACAGTCTTAAGTGGTTAAATAGAGACTCTCCTTTTACCTTAGAGATAGATGCCAGGAGAGAGAGAGAGAGAGAGAGAGAGAGAGAGAGAGAGAGAGAGAGAGAGAGAGAGACAGAGAGAGAGAGAGCCAGACAAGCAGACAGAGCCAGACAGACAGACTGAGAAAGGCTACTAGTCTAGCTAGCAGATATCAGATTGGATCAGCAGAGAGACCGGTCTGTGACTTGCTTTTAAAGGTGGACAGTCCATCTTCCCAAAGCTCTTATGTTAGCCAGAGCCTTCGTGCCGCCACAATTCTCCTGGCTGCCATGACAGCAGTCCTCTCCAACGTGAAAGACTGAAAGGTTACTGAGGATGAAAGTGATCACCCGAAGGTGCGAAATCGTCCACTGAAATGTACAGTCTCAGCTACGCAGTGTGGAAGGAAAGTGGGATGGTCGAAGACAGATGGAGAGGAAGCGGGAGACGTGGGGTGGGGAGAGTGGTGGGTAGGGAAGGTGATAGTTAGGAATGGAGCAATGCTGCGTGGTATAATCTCAACCCTAATAGGAGAGCACGAACAAACACCTGCAGGAGAACGGGATTGGGTAAAAAAAAAAATTACCAGATTTAATAAAACAAATTCTTATACTGCTTCACCACCACATCCTGCATCTACTTCCGCCCCCATCCTTCAACCAACCACCATCCCCACCATACTCAACACACACACACGCCCACACACCCACACTAACGCCCACATAATTATCCACCCTCCCTATAACACCCACCCATCCACCCCCACAGAAAATTCAAAAAGGAAGAGAAGTACGGGGATTTAGAAGAAGAAAAAGAAGTAAATGAAATAAGAAAAAAAAATACGAGGAGAGGACGAATAGGAAGAATAATAAGGAGAAGACATTCATAATAAAAGAAGAAGAAGAAGAAGAAGAAGAAGAAGAAGAAGAAGAAGAAGAAGAAGAAGAAGAAGAAGAAGAAGAAGAAGAAGAAGGAGGAGAAGAAGAAGAAGAAGAAGAAGAAGAAGAAGAAGAAGAAGAAGAAGAAGAAGAAGAAGATGGAGAAGAAGAAGAAGAAGAAGAAGAAGAAGAAGAAGAAGAAGA
This sequence comes from Oncomelania hupensis, assembly GCA_036898135.1. Lineage (NCBI taxonomy): Eukaryota > Metazoa > Mollusca > Gastropoda > Littorinimorpha > Pomatiopsidae > Oncomelania > Oncomelania hupensis. Next base: position 5,204,239 of record CM072516.1, read on the forward strand.
AGAAGAAGAAGAAGAAGACATTCGTAATAAAATATAAGGAAGAAGAAGAAGAAGAAGACATTCGTAATAAAATATAAGGAAGAAGAAGAAGAAGAAGAAGAAGAAGAAGAAGAAGAAGAAGAAGAAGAAGACATTCGTAATTAAATATAAGGAAGAAGAAGAAGAAGAAGAAGAAGAAGAAGAAGAAGAAGAAGAAGAAGAAGAAGAAGAAGAAGAAGAAGAAGGAGGAGAAGAAGAAGAAGAAGAAGAAGAAGAAGAAGAAGAAGAAGAAGAAGAAGAAGAAGAAGAAGATGATGATGATGATGATGATGATGATGATCAAAAAGAAGAAAAACAAGAAGAAGACGAACAAAACACACAGGGAAAGAAAAGGTTCGGGCCTTTAGGGGAAAAATTAATGATCTACGAATCTTCGGCTACGGGCTACTACAAAAATGTTCAAAATAGACAAAAAGCGAATAGGACTTCGCCAGCAGAATAGGCTTAGGGATGGTGGGGTCGCCGTGGAGGTGAGGGTAATGAGGACAGAGCAAGTCCCAAATAATACTAATATGAAAAAAGAGGCGGGAGAGAGACAGACAGACAGACAGAGAAAGACAGAGTTGTAGTTGGGATTTGAGGAAAAAGAATGATGATTTCTTCAGAGTTCGGCCACGCTACTACAGGGGAAGAATTCAAACTATTATTGGGTACAGAATATTCACAAAAGGAAGACGAATGAAGACGGCCATTAATTGACAAGAAGAAACACGCGACAGTGAGAGAAAACAATTATTACGTTGTTATATAGCGCTGTTTCCAGCTCAAGCGCAGCTCAAGGCGCTGGTCGATACAGGATCTTACTCAAGGCGCCCCAAGCGCCCACTTGCTGTGTGGCTGCATGACCTGACGCCTAGACCACTGAGCTCAATCTAGCGCCACTATATATAGGGGAGATGGGACCTAGTGCTTGCCGGGTGCATTTGCGTAGCCGGCTCTCACTTGTCTTGGGCATGCGTATCAGGATCTTTAATAATGATAATAATAACAACAACAACAACAACAACAATAATAATAATAATAATAATAATAATAATAATAATAATAATAATAATAATAATAATAATAATAATAATAATGGGTGCTTGCTATACGCGCCTTTATCCTAAATCAGACTCAAAGCGCTGCGATCTGTAACCAACATATAGGCTCCAATGTGGGGGACACTCCTACACACAACAAACACACTAATTCATCACTCAAATCGCTTTTAAAAGACGGAAAGGAAATCCTTTTTTTTTTTTTTTGTGCGGCGGAATGGGAGGCGACTGGTTCAGGCTTGGGCGAGAAGTTGTCTACCTTGCATTTCTGGGTTAGACAAGACATTTGTTCTCCCCGGCTGACCATGATTCGTCTTCTGCTTTTGGTGGTGAGCGAGACTACACTGTCGGCAGGCACTTTATGCAAGTCGGTGGCAGCGACTTTGCAGAAGAGTGTCGTGGCACTAGTAGCCGGCAACCCGGTTTACTTTTTCCACCACGCTTTCCCCGCCTTGCAGGGCAAATATTTGTATGTCCCTCTTATAATAATAATAATAATAATAATAATAATAATAATAATAATAATAATAATAATAATAATAATAATAATAACAATAATAATAATAATAATAATAATAATAATAATAATAATAATAATAATAATAATAATAATAATAATACAGGATGCTATATACGCGCCTTTTCCCAAATCAATCAGGCTCAAAGCGCGGCGATCTATGCCAACATACACGCTCACCTGTCTCATTCACCCTCACACACACACCAAATACACATCCAACACTCAAACAGGTGGTATAAAGGCAGGGAGATCCCTATTAGAAGACGGAAAGAAAATTGAATTTTTATTTTTGAAATTTTTATATTGACTGCGTCCTGTACCATTATTGAAGGGAGGGAGGAAACCGGAGTGCCCGGAGAAAACCCTCGGTGACCTCAATAGTCTCGTACCTAAGTCACAAACGTTCGCCCCTTGCGGGAATCGAACCCGCGACCTTCGGCATAGGAAACCGGCGACTTATCCACTGCGCCACGAGGCCACCCCTATGAGGGATAATGAAAAATAACAACTCGGGTCGGGCTGTGTTCTCAAGGTGGTGGTCGAGAGACGGGAGTCAAATATTCCGCTCGGCTACATTTGGCCTTAGGAATCCAGCTCACAATCAGCTGAGTCACCAGGCACCTCGTGCACAATCTAGAGCTTAGTTTGTACTCTCATCCGAAGGAGTAGAGCCACATGGTCTCATGGGGTGATTTTTTTGTCCTCCTCAATATCTTCGAACCGCTGCCTTTACAAAGCTACGGTTTGACATTTAATGCCTCAACTGTATTATCACTGAGCCATACTGTATCTCACAATCGTGCTCTTACATCTAATGATTTTTACTGTACTAGCGATGATGGGGGAAAAAGAGAGAAAGAGAGAGAGAAATACAGCCAGACAGACAACCAGAGAGAGAGAAAAAAAAATAGAGAGAGCGGGTAGGGAAAGAGAAGCATTAGCAGACAGAACGGCAACGGACAGACACAGACAACAGCGTGACAGACAGAAACTGACTGACAAACACTCACCTGAATCAAATGGGCAATCTTGCACATGCTGTCGCCGAGGAACCACGTCTCCGTGACACTTTGCAGCACGCTGGGCGGCGAACAAATGATCAGGACGATGAAGTCGGCCACGGCCAGGTTGACGATGAAGAGGTTGGTCACGCTCTGCATGTGGCGAGAGCGCAAGACTACGAAGCAGACCAGGAAATTGCCCAAAACGCCCACGGTGAACACCACCAGATGCAGGCCAATAAACAGCCACTCCATGGGCGACGGCTGGATGTAGGCGTAGACGCAGGACCTCAGCTCTTCCAGGCTACAGGAGTTGGTGTGGCAAAACTCATAACAGTTCTCCGTGTTGTTATCATACTCCGACAAGCTGGCGTAGCTGTCGTTCGTGTTGTTGTAGTGGTCGTCGATGGAAGTGCCGTTGTCGAAGCGGTGGCCCTGGTTCTCCACTATGACAACAACGGGAGAATACGCGTTGCCTTCATCGTTGTCGGTGGAGAAGGAGGAGGAGGAGGAGGAGGAGGAAAAAGGCGGGAGAGAAGACGTCGGAGGAAGGAGAGGGAGATGGCACAGGGGACGCCATGGCGGCTATAGGAAGGAGAACAAGGAGAGGGTGAAGAAGAAATCCGGAGATGGTATTTTCCGTGCTCCTTTTTAAGAAATTCCAGTTAGCAACGTTCTTGTAAGCCCTTGCCTAGAAACTGTCACTGCTTACGAAGTAATTGTCTTGCGCGACGAAGCGTCATTCTGACTATGAAGTAATGAGCATTTCGGAGACGAATTCTCTCCTTACTGCTAGTACCGTTTCTCACATTGGTCGCCAATGTTGTCACTTTGGCTCCGAAGAATCACTGAGTACAAAATGTCTCACAATAACAAAGACAAAGTAACAATCTACATAACTGTGTTATTTGTGGCACTCTTTGTCTGTAGTTATCCAGATGCTCAAGAACTGCAAGTGAACACATCCAGTGATGAATCTTCAGATTATATCCAGAATATATAAACAATCATACATGTAACTGACTGATAGTTACCTATTTCGAAATAAGAACAAAACATAGACTGAACCAACTATAAACTTATCCAAACATCTCTCTTAAAAGTACTTGAGACATTACATTACATGATTATTGCTTTAGGTCCAGCGGACTCTTTCGAGCCAAATCAGGACCGGACAACCCCTGATCCGCATAAAAGATCTGCCGAAACAACCCTAGTGGTAAAACTGAAAGCTCTCCACCAGCCAGTCACTTTACAATTAAGACATCCCACGCAGGGGACGCTGAGGCTGTACTCTAATTTATCGAACCCCCGTTTACAAAAACAAAATAGAATACAAACATCATTATAAATTATCAACAAAACACATACATTTAAAATGCCTACATTGCTAAATAATAACATCATAGGAAACCATAGTGACCACATGGCAGAAAGCGTCCAATATTCCCAAGCTGATCCAACAGACCTCATGCACAAATAAGGAGTCTTGTCCCGGAAGAGTTTTCAAGGAAAAAAGGTAGGTGACTGGTCTAGCGAAGAAGAAGACAGTATAGCAGATTGATAGAACAGAGCAGGAATGAGAAAGAGCAAATGAGAAAGACAGCGACAGTGGGAATTTAAAGCACTAAAAGTCTCCTCTCTGAAAATCCTTACCGGGAAGAGAGGGGACTATAAACTGATTAAATTGGCTTACGTTTTACGTCTTATACGTTGGGTCGAGTTATTGGCGCCATGTTTATCACGACCCGGTGTAGCAGGCCAGATTATACCCCGCCTCAAGTATACCCAGGGTATAAACTGGCCTAGCCCAGACTATGCCCCCGTATAAACTGGCCTAGCCCAGACTATACCCCTGGGTATTATCTGGCCTAGGCTCGTTTAACCCTCTCCTGCCCATTATAACCCCCCTCCCCCCACAACGGAAGACCTTATCCTTCACGTCACTCTTTAATTTATGTGTTGTAATTGTTCTGATGCACTCAGATAGATATAGATAGATAGATAGATAGATAGATAGATAGATAGATAGATAGATAGATAGATAGATAGATAGATAGATAGATAGATAGATAGATAGATAGATAGATAGATAGATAGAGAGAGAGAGAGAGAGAGAGAGAGAGAGAGAGATAGATAGATAGATAGATAGATAGATAGATAGATAGATAGATAGATAGATAGATAGATAGATAGATAGATAGATAGATAGATAGATAGATAGATAGATAGATAGATAGATAGATAGATAGATAGATAGATAGATAGATAGATAGATAGATAGATAGATAGATAGATAGATAGATAGATAAGATTTTTTTACACGCAAGATAAAGGCTGTTAGCTGAGTTCAATCAGTTTTTTTTGGTTGTTTTTTTACACGCAAGCAAAAGGCTGTTACCTGAGAGTTGGTCACGCAAACGGTCATGTACAACAAACCCGTGAGTGAAATCTCTTTAGGTGGGGGTATATTCCGGGCGCGAGGGGTATGACCTGGCCTAGGCTGATCTATACCCAGGGGGTTAAACCCGCCTAGGCTACATTATACCCACAATATAAATTAGCCAGGGGTATATTCCGACCTGTTACACCGGTTCGAATTTAATAAACATGTGTAGCTGTATCATTTCACTACAACGAGGCACTTTTTAAAAAATGAATATGTAATGTACTGTTTCACGATTTGCCTAAAATATGAAACAATCTTAATAAGATCGACACGCAACAAGTGAATTCAACTGCCTTTAGTTGGCCAAATCGTGTGTGTAGCAGACAACAGTTATTGCGTATAACATGCGCGTGTTTGGAGTGTAGGTTGACCTCTAAAGTCGTGGCGTGACACTCTCGCGTCTGAATGGTCCTCGTAAGATCGGTGTCACGGAAAGAAGTTCTATATTATCTGAATATGTTGTCTTTGTATTCTGGATGAAAAACACTAACCAATGTTATAAATAAGCGTCATTAATAATTATTATTAAGCTTAGAGTACAAATGGATAATGGGTTTTCGTGTTGCTCGTGCTGTTCTATGTTCTATGTTTGTGTGTCTGTATGTACGTAGTGGGTCTGTGTGGTCGCGTGACGTATGTTGTGCTCACACAGTAGTTCTTGAAAGAAATAATTATAATGAATTGAAGACTGACTATAGCTATCGAAGGAGGTGGTCGTGCGTCTGCAGTTGTGTGTAGCTGAAAAGGAGCTACGTCTTGATAGTACAGCTGAGGAGAAATGGAGCTGTGAGGTGTTGAGAAGGAATGGAGTTATGAGATATTGAGTAAGGTAGAGGAAAAGCAGACGAAGAAAACGACAGTTGAGAAGAGAAATAGATGAAGGTGAAAGAAGAAGATGAGACAAGACAGCTAGAGAGTCAGAAGGCGGCGGTGCAGATTGAGAGAAGGAGAGAACAGAGGAGTGGATTGACGATTTGAGAGAGCACAGGAGGTCAGAGCTACAAGAACGATAGCTAAGTACTTTGTCACGTGACCCACTTGTCTGTCCTGTTCGTTGTACGTGTATTTGTGTGGTTCTATAGTTTGTGAGGGGGATTATTGTTGGTTAACTGGGTGAATATTGAACCTGAACGGATTTACGGACTTTGTTTATTTTCTAAGTAAAAGTGTATAAATGTTAATTGGACTGGACTCGGGTATGTAAACTGAACGTTGCGCGAGAGTATGAGGGTGTTGTCTTTCTTGTCTGATAACTGTATAGTGTATTGTTTTATTCATCTAGTGTTTATCTCTTTCTATATTTACTTCTTTAATCCTTTACAATCGGCTTATTTATTTTTGCATAACAGATTTTTTTTAAATTACACTGTCCTTGTAAAATGTTAGGTTAGCCAGTATGCAAGGAAATACATAAGGAATTCATAAGCGTAACACAGATAAACCACAAACGGAATCTATAAGTAAAAAGTAATCCAACTCGGTTCGGGTAAATTTTAGATTCAGGGGCAAACGTGGTAAGAAAATGGTGAAGAACAATGACCCTGACCTTTGAGAAAGTATAAATACGAATGATCTAGCGTGCGTAGCAGTAGTTAATAGGGCTGGACAGTTTTACCGATACGTAACTGTATTCAGGTTCGGAAACGCGACGGTACGGTATACCGGTGCGGGTGTCCAAGATCCGGTTTACTGGGAAATCTCGACAACACATAACGCGACAGTGGGCGACATCTTGTCCACCCAGAGAGCGAGCCTAAAGCCCAAACACGTGGATAGGCAGCTCTTCTTGAAGAAGAACTTATAAGAACAGCAGCTTATCCACGTGTTTGAGCATGGTACCAGTCGCCAATCCTTCTGAATTAAAGTTTTAAAGACCTTTCCCGTTGAATGTTTTTGTTTTATTTTGATTTTGTGGTTTAAAGTTTGCTGATGTTCTAAACAGTGATTTATCATAATTTCATTTGAAGGCGTTCAAGCAATAATAAAGCTTCATTTTCTATGAAAATGTGGTTCTTTGAAACTGTTTTGAAGTGTATGACAATCTTTCTTTTGCGTCGGTCACTACTGTCAGTGCCATATCCCATTTGATTGTAACACTTAAAATCGCGGTATGCCGGTACAAAATACCGATACGACCTAAAATTTCCGCGGTAATACCGGTACGACTTTGACTCACGGTACCCAGCTCTAGTAGTTAAAAGTATGCACACAGTAAAAATTATTAATTTCGGTTCATTTATTCTTGACATAAGGTCAAAGGTGTTTTAAACAACAAAACAAAGTGAAATTAAGAACGATAGACCGCAAAGTGCTTTAGTAAAGCAGGCTGGGACTGGTTTGTGAACTTGCTGTTGGCAAGAAGTGTGCTAGACAGAAAGAGAGAGAGAGAGAGAGAGAGAGAGAGAGAGGAGAGAGAGAGAGAGAGAGAGAGAGAGAGAGAGAGAGAGAGAGAGAAAACAGACGTAAAGAAGTTGTATCAATTTTTATTCATAAGTTGTACTGATGTAACATAACAAGTTTAAAAAACTACGATGCGCACATCATATATATTTTCCAAATTAATTAATTAATTAATCACACCATAGAAATCATCATACTACTGACATACAACTTACTTTAGCAAGTATCGGTATCCTGCATGTCACTTCCATGCAATGGCTGCACTGATGCAGGACTCTGTACGCCAGTTCACACAGTGTCAATAGCTGAAAATGGATGAGGAGTCTGTACGCAGTTCACACAGTATCTATAACTAAAAATGGATGCAGGAGTCTGTACGCCAGTTCACACAGTGTCTATAGCTAAAAATGGATGCAAGAGTTTGTATGCCAGTTCACACAGTGTCAATTGCTGAAAATGGATGCAGGAGTCTGTACGCCAGTTCACACAGTGTCAATTGCTGAAAATGGATGCAGGAGTCTGCACGCCAGTTCACACAGTGTGTATAGCTAAAAATGGATGCAAGAGTCTGTACGCCAGTTCACACAGTGTCTATAACTAAAAATGAATGCAGGAGTCTGTACGCCAGTTCACACAGTGTCTATAACTAATAATGGATGCAGGAGTACGTACGCCAGTTCACACAGTGTTAATAGCTAAAAATGGATGCAGGAGTCTGTACGCCAGTTCACACAGTATCTATAACTAAAAATGGATGCAGGAGTCTGTACGCCAGTTCACACAGTGTCAATAGCTGAAAATGGATGCGCGATGCACGTGCATCTGGCAAAGCGCCTGCCTCACGGCGTAAACAATCTCCTTTTATCACAAACTGTATGCTGTTATTTGTATGTTTACGAGGGCTGCCAAAGCCGAGTGATGGAATGACGACTAGGTATTGTTGACCACCTTACGTAACGCCTAGAATGACCGGCTAGCGTTCCACTGACTTCCAACCTGATGCTTCTTCGTCTGAGAATAAAAACCGAGGTCGAGTCTCTGAACGCATGCATTCATGTTGCACGGATCTTTAAGGTCTTGACGCTCGTGTCCTCAGGGCTGTGAGTGCCACACTAACACAGGCACATGCACACACACAAACACATCAAATCCCTCTTCGTCCTGGGTGACGCTGATCTTTTCGCTAAGAAGGCAACCCGAATAATTATTGCATGGACGGGTGACAAATAAAGTCCCAAACCCCAGTCCAAATCTAAAGTACCAAAATAATGTACTGGTAAATAAACTTCTACCAGCTTGAATATTGGATTTTTAGTTCAAAAGGCTTGCCTAATCTCTGGAATATAGTATATCAGGTCTTGTTTAAAGGCACATGCGTTACTCAAGACTTTTAATGCACTATAGGACCAAAGGTAAAAAAAGGTAAAGGTAGCCCCATAGCCTTGTGGCCGTAGGGGAGCGTGATGTTGGAGATCACACTTATCTTGGGCCAGCGTAATGAGGGTGATGCCCATCCCTCTCTCTCGCTGCTTTACCTTCCCCACCCTTAAGAGAGTAGGTACTCAGTCACAGTTGAGTCAACTGGGGGCGTTGTTATTTGTCGCTTCACGGTTTGCGGTCACTCATCCAAGTGCTAACCGCACTGGACGGTGCTTAACTTGCGACACAGTAGCGAGTGCTCCAACCACTGCGCTATCCGACTTCAATACTACTACTACTACTACTACTACTACTACTACTACTACTACTACTACTACTACTACCAATAATAATAATAATAATAATAATAATAATAATAATAATAATAATAATAATAATAATAATAAAAATAATAATAATGCGCACATCTCTCTTGCAGGGCTGTTGCTCGGGAACGGACTTTACACACAAAGAACTAGAAGAACAAGAACAATAGCAAAAAGAAGAAAAAAAAGAAAGAAAGACAACCAAACACACACACACACAAGTAAGAAAAGGAAGAAATGAAGAACGAAAGAAAAAAAGATGGAAGAAAGAAAGAAAAAATATAAAACATACAAAATTAAAAGACGAAGAAGAATAAGAACCACAAGATCAAGACAAGGACAAGAACAGGAACACGAATAAAGTGTAGGATCTGACATGGAATGTCGTATCATAATGTAGACCAAACGTACTGAGCTCTACCATTTAGATAAGATAAACACAATGTTCAACACGTCTCAAACAGCGCAGATGAGAGAACGAAGCTAATTTTGATAATAATTAATCTTTTATCGAATATTTTCTCACAGACACCCTTTCAGATTAAATTCCAACCCTAATTTGCAGGTAATATCTCGGAAATAGAATTTCCCTCTCTCTTTGTGTCTTTCGATGTTTCTTCCTTTTTTTTTTATCTCTCACAATTCTTTGTCTCTTCTTCCATCTTTATTCCCACCTCTACCCTTTTCCCCTCCTTTTCTTCCTTGTTGTTCTTATTATTCTCTATAACATTAATAATAATAAAAATAATAATAATAAAAATATTAATACTAAAAATATTAATAATAAATAATAAATACTTTAAAAAAGATAATCATCATCATCATCATCATCATCATCATCATCATCATCATCATCATCATCATCATCATCATCTTCATCTTCTTTCTCTTAGTTGCCCGAACTCATCCTCACAACTAGGTCTACTGTCCGAGGTATGAAGCCTTGCTGAGCCTGCTAAGTAAGGCATACAATCGTTCCTTTAAGTATAACGGCGTATACTCCAGCAGGCTGGCCCACCAGATACTCTGCATGCTGCCGAGGGGTACAGTTATATCCTCCACACACTGCATACAGGACTTAGGTGTAATGATGGTGATCAATCATTATCGACAGCAATCATGCGGTCAACTCGGTCGTTTATCAAACTCCTATTATTACCCACGCTCTGCTAGTGTAGGTCAACACAAGTGTACAGAGCAAAACTATACAAGATGGCAAATCACCAGTGTTCCCTCATCAACAAAAAAATGAGAGTCCTTGGGACTCCCAGGTATAAAATTTTAAGAGTCCTTGTTCAAATTTTGAGAGTCCCCAAATCGGAAAAAGAAATGTAGAAACAAGTCCAAGCCTCACTTTGTTTCGTTTTTTTTTTTTTACTATGTTAATGCGTCACATTAGTTATCATAAACATATAAAACCAAAAATTAAAACATGTATTAAATGTTGATTTAAGCCTAGATAGAATCAAAGAATGGATTCACGAAGATTTCTTCTGTTCAGTGAATGGATTGCTTGGAGGAAGTTTACAATGCGCGCGCATGCGATTTTTAAGGACGACAACTCCCGACACAATCGTTAATCGTCTGCAATGGCAGTCTCAGTTGGGTTCTGATTGGTCATACAGAGCAAAACTATACAAGATGGCAATCACTCAACATGACCCATCGTCAAATTCCTTATGACCTTCAACTCTTGCTTAATTTATGTAAACGGGGGTGTGAGCGGCAACAGAAATGTATAAAAGCGAAACTAAAAAAAGATAAACTCCCAACAAACAAACCTTTGTCGTCAAATTTCGTGTAATATCAAACTTGCACTGCAAGTAAACTGGGAAAATGTGAAGACACCTATCATGCAAACGCGACTTGTTCTTCAATAGGGGTTACAGTAGCATCAAGGCCTGGTCCTGATTTGGCTCGGAAGAGTCCGCTGGACCTAAAGCAATAATCATGTAATGTAATGTAGCATCAAGGCATTTGAGTCAGATTGACGTTGCTGTAGACCATCAAAAGGTCTGGCAAAATAAAGGCGAAAACTTGGAAACTAAACACGTCTGGTATGATTTCTTTCTTTTCTGCTAGATCAAAGATGTTGTTGAGTAGATTTTTGTCCTGGAACACCTAAGCGTAAAAGGAACGTGAATAAGAAGTCCTGTTGTAAAATCATGTTGATAAAAGTCGTGTAGAAGCGGAACGCTGGAGGCGGTAACAGGGCTGTTGATGCAGACGCGCAGACGGAAGTAAAATGGGTCGTGACGTTCGAAGAGCTCTCGAGGAGGTGCGGCAATAGCGCCTTAGGACCTTGCGAGGAGGCCGTGAGGAAAAGTAGATAGACGCGGGAAAGCGCTGGCGGTGCAGAACGCCTGCACTACGGAGGTGGCCACTCTCCACTACGATCCCCGTTTTGTCCAATCGTAGTAAAAGAATGGAGCTGCCCATGGGGAGAGTGGCCGGCAGCATGGCCGCGCCCATGGGGAGAGTGGCCGGCAGCATGGCCGCGCCGCACCTTACGACGCACCGCCGCCGGTACTCAGTCCAAGGTTAGGAGCCCACAGGATGAAGAAAATGAAGTTTGAAGATGGAGGTGGAGTACCGACTTAGCTGAAGGGACAGCCCTGAAATTCGAGGGCATACGGCGGCCGAACGCCTCCTAGTAGCAGGCGTGAGCTGTGGCAGATAGACCGCCGCAGTGGAACTTGCTGGTCAACTGACCGCCGCAATGGACAATGCTGGTCGGCATGGGATGACCGCCGCAGGGTAAAATACAGGTCGGCAAAAGGAGGTGTGCTCAACGCTTCTGCGAATGGTCTGTGCAGGAGCTCGTACTGCTGGAGCCAGCAGCCGTGTGGCAGCGAATCTCTTCTCTTGATGAGATCAAAGATGTCTCTTTTCCGTTCATATACGATCTCTAAATTTGACATGGTGACAGATCAATTAAAGGGACAAACTCCCGACCTTCCCAATAACGTCGCAATGTGTTAGTATTAGACCATGCTAACGTTCCAAGCGCAACAGCTGCAGTCACTGTAATCTAATCGCGTTCTACTCTCTAATATCTCTCCCATTGATGACCGACTTCTGAAGATTAGTCAGCAATATTGTCGGGCATTACGTACTTTGCCCTATCACATATCCAAAATAGCGGAAAATCTCATGGACCAAATTGTCTCTATTGTTATTTTTTTTTCCTTTTTTTTATTCGGTGCACGAGCAATTTTTTTAAGGTTCGGTAAATACTCGGGAGTTTCAAGGCAGCACATCAATCCAGAAGCAAACTCATATTTACAACGCAGACACTTTTCTCTTCAACAGGCAAGGGACCCAGGCAGGCCTGCATCGCCACCAACCTCCACTCCACGTACGTCTTGTGTGGTTTCTTCTCCAAAATAGCGTTGCGTCATTATTACTGTTCGTCGTAAATTTCACGTGCTTGGTATAAAATAATTAGCTTTATTCTCAGAAGATTCCTACAAACTTGATATTAGTTTGTTAACAGCTTTTAATGCACCAATTTCACGTATAAACGCATTCATCAAAAGGCCTTTGTTATACAATGACACAAGTTGAGACAGAGATAAACTTGAAACACTGGAGACGTAAAATACACAACAGTTGGAACACAACACCCATAGATGTTTTGCTAATTGTGTGGTTCTCTTCTTTCTCATTTAAAGTAGTAGAATAATAATTAGAACGGAATTCAAGAAAACAATGTCCTAGAGTAATAAAATAATAAATAGCTGAACTAGAAATATGATTCTCTCTCTCTCTCTCTCTCTCTCTCTCTCTCTCTCTCTCTCTCTCTCTCTCTCTCTCTCTCTCTGAAGCAATCCCGTTTCCGGTCTGACAGACAATTACATTTATCAAAATATGAAAATGTTTTATTTGTTTTACAAATTAGTTTCAATATTATGTTTTCAACAAGCAAATCATAAAATATAAATCTTCCAATTACCGTGTCTGTCATGGTCAGAATCCGGAATCACCACAGTGAAAAACAGAAGTAGTCTACACAATAACACTATATTTCCAAGTCACACAAAATAAGCATTCACCCTTTTTTCACAGTCTGTCTATCTTTCATTCCATTAATACACCCTTATCCTATTTCATCCAATCACAGACACTCTCAGATGCATACGAGGACAGCCTTCTGTTCTCCAATCAGTCTTTATATAGCCAAGTCTCATCACCTAAATATTAATGAACTAGGAACTACTGTATAGTACCAAGGCAAAACAAATACATACGCCACGTGCCTATGTCAACAGCCGTCGCTTGTGTACAACTCTTTAAACACGCGATGTATACACAAATATAAATATTTACCAATTCACCTCGTGACACTGTTAAGGGTGAGTGCATCCTAAAATGTGGGGTACTTTCTAGTAATATCACAACTAGATAAAAGTACTCGTGCATTCTCTCCCTTTCCGTGGTTTAGTCCGATGTCAAACAGAAATAATCGGTTTCCAGCCTGCTGCCTTGCCATCGTGTAGGCGTGAGCGATCTTGCGTCTGTGTGTGTGTGTGTGTGTGTAGTATATGTGTGTGTTTGGTGTGGGTGGTTAACTCATTTAATGAAGTCATACCTAGTAGTTAATTGAATTGAATTCATTCATTAATAATGCAGTATTTAATCACAATATTTACTTAAGGACTAATTAATGTTCTTCTTCCACATTTTCATCAACATTTTACGTAAAATATTAGATTATGTTCTTAACTGATCTTTTGATTCATCGATTTTTTGACCTATTGATTGATCAATTGACAGAAAACCCGACAACGCTTGTTGCCGTTAAATAGAAGAGAGTGAATGAAGTTAAACACCTTGATGACAAAGCCCAGAGTGTACGAGGGGTCGTGTGTGTGTGTGTGTGTGCGTGTGTGTGTGTGTTGTGTGTGAGAGCGCGCGCGTGCAATGTTTTGTGGACAAAGTCTGTGTTTGGCTGTTGTTTTTCATTAACAGTACCAGACTAAATGTATCAGTAGCCCAAAATCCGTCAGAGCAATTAAAAAAAAAAAGCAAAAGCTAGGTAACAAACTCAAGGAGCCAAAAAAATGGAGTTGGATCAATTTATTTACTGCGATCTAAGCAAGCTATTTCATCTGTCAAAACGTCAGCGCACAATCTGATTATCAATATAAATTTCCTCTGCCCGACACTGACCCTGGTTCAATTAGTGACGGACCAAAATTGCGTTTCCATATTGTATATAATATGTGCGTGTGGTTCGCTATCGTGAGCACATTATTAAGGAAAGTCAGGTATTTTGGACTGAGAACTGATTGGAAGCCAGATGGGTCAATAGGTTTTCTCCGTCCTTCCACACACAAAAACCCCTCACTGTATCCTGCTATTTCATTTTTCATTGTGTACTCTCTGTCTGCCTGCGTCTTTCAGATTATAAAGTAACGTATTATTTTCTCCAATGGGGTACTTACGTTGACGTGACTTCATTTGATTTTCTCTCTCTCTCTCTCTCTCTCTCTCTCTCTCTCTCTCTCTCTCTCTCTCTCTTATTTTTTTATACATCTTTGTCTATAAAAGTCTGTCCCGGTCGGTCTTTTTCTCTCTCTCTCCTTCACTCTCTCCCTACTTCTCTGCTGCGCAATATCCAGTTGTAAAGAAAAATGAAATAATAATAATAATAATAATAATAATAATAATAATAATAATAATAATAATAATATTAATAATAATAATAATAATAATAATATTAATTATAATCATCATCATCATCATCATCATCATCATCATCATCAGAAGAAGAAGAAGAAGAAGAAGAAGAAGAAGAAGAAGAAGAAGAAGAAGAAAAAGCAGAAGAAGATTAACAACAACAACAACAACAACAACACTGCATTGTCTGTAAAAATGTGATTAATCATCTTAGAACAATATATATGTGTGGTGGCATACCGCAGCACTCTCACACATGTATGAGAAAACAGATTACATTACATGACATGATTATTGCTTTAGGTCCAGCGGATTCTTCCAAGCCAAATCAGGGCCGGACAGCCCCCGATCTGCATAGAAGATCTGCCGAAACAACCCTAGTGGCAAAAGTGAAGGCACTCCACCAGCAGGTCACTTTACAATAAAGACATCCCACGCAGGGGACGCTGAGGCTATATTCTAATTTATCGAATCCCCGTTTACAAAAACAAATAGAATACCAAAATGATTATAAAATATAACAAAATACATACATATAAAATGCCTACATTGCTAAATAATAACATCAAAGGAAGCCCTAGTGACTGTCATAAATTGGCTAGTTTTAACTCTGCCCAGTGACTATTTAGCCATGTGTAGTACTTGTAACTTTAGAAGTTAGACTATAAAACAGCAGCAATTAAATTACACAGCAGACCACACACCGCGAGCCCGACCCACGCTGCGCAGTGACTCAGCACTTGAGCTTTGAATCGGACCGTTTTAACCAATCAGAAGCAGGCTCAGTGGGTAGAGCAGTTTTGACTGTGTCAGAGCCTAACACAGTTTGAATCAGTCGTGTGTGAGACGAGGTAGAGTCAACATCTCCACAGCTAGAGAAATCTCTACACTCATAGACCAGGAAGCAGGACTTAGGAATCTTAGAATTCTCTCAAGTCATCACGGGCCGGGCCTGAACTTGTCAAACAGGTAAATGAACACCCTTCTGTTTCATCGTGATATATTTATATTATTGTTGAAATTATGTTTGAAGAATTTGCTATGCATAAATGTGAATTGTTAATCCGAATTTGCCGTACCACGTGGAAGAGCCTACCACGAGGCGAAACACGACCGGTTGCGCCGCCATGTTGTATACCCTACGGAACCACTGTTGTTTAACTTATATGTATGTATGTATAGGAATTTAGAGTGAGATTACAGCGGAACCCGGAAGTAGCAGAATGTTCGTCGCTTATGTATAGAGATGTGGAGCTATCACTGAGGGCTACTTGGCTTTCAGTGAGACGCTCTGCACAAACCGATTATTCAGGGTTGTGCAGAATTTCGTCTCTTATATTACAGACGAGCAGGCGAGCTATCCCGAGCTATCCCGAGCTATCCCGAGCTATCCCACTCCACAGAAACGACTAGTTGGCGGAGTATCCTCTACCGCACAAGACGGAAAGAGCTACCCGGAAAACTCCCTGTCAGACCCCACAGCGTGGCAAGGGAACCCAACTACACAACGACACAGGTGGACCAGAAGCTACCTCACAGAAGGACTTCGAACACCCCACACATGAGTTAAGTGCATAAGGCGAAGGTGCACTTAAACTGATCATAGCAGGACCACAGTAGTCCAACTCTTCAGAAACTGTAAAACGGACCACAGTAGTCCAAATCTACATGAGATATTATAGCAAAGTGCCCGAGGAAGATATAACAGCTGCCTAGACTATCAGCGATCGAACTATTAGCAGTGACTGAGACTTTTTAAGTTAGATTAGTACTTAGAGAATCTTGTATAGAGTAGAAGAAATAAATGTGTGATTTTAACTGTTATCAAGTGGCTGGACTACATATGATTCATAGCCGTGTGAAAGCTAGTGTGACAGTATTCTTTTACCATTTTTCTATCTATTTCTGTACCCCAACCTTAACACAGAACGAGCTAAACAAATAATTTATTAAAGTAATTCATAGGGTGACTTACTAGCAGTTCCCACCGAATAAATGTGAGGGTCCATAATTCCATTGTGCAGAGCCCATAAACCCCACGTGACACTTTAATTGGCGAGCCTAGCTAGGATCTGTGTATAATAGGAATTGGGTATAACCGGACCTAAGTACAATAAAATTAGATAACAGTAGGAGTAGTAGAATAACTTAGAATAGTGGTAACAAGGACTGATCAGTTGGGTGCACTATTCTTTAGTTAAAAACTTTTTTGCTTCAAATATTTTTGTGCCTGTATGTTGCATTGTTCTTTTGCAGGTTTTGCTTAAATAACTGTTGTATGCCCTTTGACTCTTGTTTTATTCTATTATTGATTCCGAATTGTATGGTCTTTGCATTGTTTTTATTGACTTGCAATATTGCTAGTGTTTTGGTATTCCACTTGATTCAGAGGGTGTTCATAGACACTTTTGACAATGTCGGACCCAGTGGCCTTGAGATTGCGCTTCAAGGAATTAGGAGAAGCTTTACACTTAGCAGGGGGAGACCTAATTGCGTATATCAATGCAGAGGTAGAGAAACAGGAGGCTAAGGCAGAGAGAGCAGCAGAGAGAGAGGCGAAGAAATTAGAAGCAGAGCAAAGGAAATTAGAACTAGAAGCAGAGCAGAAGAAACTCGCATTAGAAGCAGAGCAGAAGAAACTCGCATTAGAAGCAGAGCAGAAGAAACTAGCATTAGAAGCAGAGCAAAAGAAAGCAGAGTTAGAAGCAGCTAGAGAGCAGAAGAAACTAGAGCTAGAGGCAGAAAGAAAACAGAAGAAGGTTGCAGCAGAGAGAGAAGCAGAAGTTAGGAAATGGGAGTATGAGAGGGCAGAAAAGGAAAAAGACAGACAGCATGAATTAGAATTGAAAAGATTGGAATCAGGAGCGTCAAGTTCTTCCTCAACCCCTTCCCACTCAGATCAGCTAGAGGTAGCACCCAACCCTGTACAAGGAATGTCATTTCCACTGGGAACATTCAATGAGAGAGAAGAAGGTCTAGATCTCTATCTGACTAGGTTTGAGCGTCTAGCAACAGAGTACAAACTAGATCCCACTCATTGGTCTTTTAAGCTTAGTCAAGGGCTTAGAGGAAAGGCTTATGACATCTATAGTAAGCTACCGACTGACAGAGTGACTGACTATCACAAAGTAAAAGAGGCACTCCTAACGGGATTCGAACTAACAGGAGAATGCTACCGGCAAAAATTCCGCACCAATCGGAGAGTGAAAGGAGAGAGCTATGCGCAGTTCGCGGATCGGTTGTCCACAACGCTGGATAAGTGGATTAGCCAGTCAGCCACGGCTAAGACGTATGATGGACTGACAGAACTGTTAGTATGGGAACAGCTACGGGAAACCATGACCCCCGAGCTGAGGACATTCTCAGTAGAGCAGGGCGCGGAAAGACTGGAGGATCTGGTCAAGGTCGCAGATAGGTACGTGGCCGCCCACGGAGAAGCCAAGAGCTTCAGGCGAGACCTAAAGCCTAACGGGAAAGAGGCACAGAAACGAAGCCCTAACCGAGAAGAGCGCCCCGCGAATAAGCCGAATAACCCCAGACCTGGGCAGAATAAAGGACCCAACGCGGAATTCGGGAAAAGAGGTCCCGCAGAACAGAGACGGTATTGTTCGTTCTGCAACAGAAACAATCACTCCACCGCAGAATGTTTCAAGTTGGCCGCACAACGTAGGGAAGAGCGCGAAAGCCGGCCAGCGCACAGAGTTCTAACTCAAAGTAGCGGTAACAAGCCACACACGATCAGAGATCACCCATCGGTGACAGACACAGTCAAGGTCAACGGAAAAGAAGCGAACTGTCTGTATGACACAGGTCTATCATACGACGCGATAGTTAGCGAATCTCTTGTATCGCGCGCGGACTTGACAGACAAGACAGTCGACTTACAAGGAGCAGACTTGACGAAACCGACGACTACTTGCCCAATAGCTTGGATCGAAGTAGAGAGTAGGTACGTCACAGGACGAATCCAAGCAGCTGTTTTACAGAAACCCCTGTATGATCTAGTGCTAGGTTGTAGGTATGTGTTCTTAGGCACGCCCCCTAAAACTGTAGAGATAGCTGCAGTGCAAACCAGGGCCCAAGCTAAAACCCAACCACCCCAGCCCGAGTTCGCTCCGAATCCAGGACTCGAAGAGATCAAAACAGCACAGAAAGAAGACACCTCGATAGCGAAGTGCTTCCAGAAGCTACCCAAGGCGCACACACCCCCGCACAAGGGAGACTTCTACATGGAAGAGGGAGTTCTACATCGACAAGGAGATGGAGATCACACCCAACTAGTACTGCCAGCCACCCTTCGAGCCCAAGTACTAGAACTAGGCCACAGCATGCCACTCAGCGGACACATGGGAATTGGAGCCACAGTGCAGAGAATCAGCGCACACTACTATTGGCCAGGAATCACGGAGGATGTCAAGCGCTACGTGAAATCTTGCCACCAATGTCAACGATATTCCCCGCGACATCACACCGTACCAGTTACCTTAGGACCATCAGTAGTAGTCGGCGTGCCATTCCAGCAAGTCTCAGTAGACATAGTAGGACCACTGCCCATGACCAAGAAGAGGAACAGATTTCTACTCACACTCGTCGACGCATGTACGATGTGGTGCGAAGCAGTCCCGTTGCCAGCGATCGACACCAAGAAGATTGCAGATGCACTCATCGCCATCTTTACCAGAGTCGGATTCCCGGACAGCAGTAGAACGGACAACGGATCTCAGTTCACCGGCCGCCTGATGCAAGACGTGTTCGAGTTGATACAAGTTCATCACATTCGCACACCACCATACCACCCCGCCAGCAACGGACAAGTAGAAAGACTGAATGGAACCCTTCTCACCATACTCAGGAAAGTCGCCGACGACAATCCAGAAGCGTGGGACACCTACGTGAATGCGGCACTGTTCGCATACCGAGAAACGCCCCATGCAGCCACAGGCTACACCCCGTCAACATTGCTATTCGGCAGACCTCTAGCCGGACCGCTAGAAGCCCTACGCAGAAGTTGGACGGAAGCCAAGATAGACGACACACCAAGAGGTGCCACCAAGTACGTCGCAGACCTGCAGGAAACCCTCAAAGCAACGTGGAAGAAAGCTGGTGAAGCACTGAAGAAGGCAAGAGCCCGTCAGGCGAAGTACTACAACCGCCACGCGAAGGACCGAGAACTGCAAGTCGGCGATCAAGTGCTACTCTTACTTCCAAGTGGAACCAACAAGCTGGACATCGCTTGGAGAGGACCGTACCGGGTGACTGCCAAGAAATCCAAGACAGTCTACCAAGTAGAGGTGAACGGGAGAGCCCGATACCACCACATCAATCTCCTCAAGAAGTATACGGACAGACCAGCGACCCCCAGCACTCACAACTTGTTAGCCATCGCCATCGCGGAAGAAGGAGAAAGCATGGAGACCAATGCAGTAGAGTATCCCCTGCACTCCAAAACCTACAAAGACGTGATACTCAACGGAGACCTAGCCGCTAAACAGCAACAGCAAGTACTACAGGTCATTCGACAACATCAGACTGTGCTAACAGACCGACCAGGGAGGACAGACCTCGTCGAAGTAACCTTAACGGTGACCGACCGAAAACACCCGTCCGCCAGAAGCTCTACCCGATGCCACTGTCACAGCAGCGAGCCATCAAGGAAGAGATAGACACCTTACTGGCAGCCGGAATCATCTCAGAGTCTACCTCACCCTACAGCGCAGGCACGGTATTGTTGCGAAAACCCAACGGAGAGCATCGACTGTGCATCGACTTCAGACTGTTGAATGCCGTAACGCAGTTCCAGCCAGAGCCACTCCCGGACCAGACAGACCTATTTGCCAAGCTACAGCGAGCGAAGTACTTCTCACGCATCGACCCCAGCAAAGGATACTATCAGATACCAGTACAACCACAAGTCCGAAAGTACCTAGCTTTCAGCACTATGGAAGGACACTTCGAGTTCAACGTACTTCCATTCGGACTCCACAACGCACCCAGCATCTTCAGCGCCATGATGCGAAAACTCCTGGCACCCCTGAGCAGCGAGCACCTACATTCGTTTATGGACGACATCCTCATCGCAACACCTACGTGGGAGGAACATGTCACGCTCCTACAGCAACTACTCGCCCGCCTCAGAGACACGGGATTGACGGCAAGACCCACCAAATGTCAGATTGGATTCACAGAACTAGAATTTCTGGGACACACCATAAGTCAAGGAAGCCTGCGACCGGTAGAGAAGACAGTGAAACGCCTACTCGACGCTCCTCGGCCCAAGACCAAAAAGGAAGTACAGTCGTTTCTAGGACTCTGCGGCTTCTACCAGAAGTTCATCCCCAACTACAACAGCATCGCCGTACTCCTGACAAATGGAACCCGGAAAATCGCCCCGGACAAAGTAGTTTGGACAGCCGAATGCGAGACAGCATTCCAAACACTCAAGGACAGAATGACATCGGCGCCAGTACTCCACCTACCCGATTTGACTCAGCCATTCGTTCTTCGTACCGACGCAAGCGACTTAGGCCTCGGAGCAGTACTGCTACAGCGCGACCCCAAGAATGCAGAGACGCTATTCCCTGTCGCCTACGCCAGCAGAAAATTGAGACCCGCCGAGACCCACTACGCCACGTCGGAGAAAGAATGTCTTGGACTAGTCTGGGCCATACAGAAATTCCAACTCTACCTGTATGGGACCCACTTCACAGTTCAGGTGGACCACCAACCACTATCGTTCCTGGCAGCCTCCAAGTCTTTGAACTCTCGCCTGATGAGATGGGCACTCACCCTTCAGGCATACTCATTCCAAATCGAGTACATACCCGGCAAAGAGAACCACGGAGCCGACTACCTCAGTCGCCATCTCGTGGAGGACACAGCAGCTGTCGCCCACCCAACACAACTAAGGGCCACAGCACCAGAATTCGTCCCCGCCCAGTAATACCCTGTCACTAGTGTCCATAGCTACCTGGCACAGCATTGTAGCTCAGGTAGAGCAACTTAATTAGTTTGTAAATAGGACCCTAGGATAGTGCAGTGTTAAACTAGGCTCTGTAGTAGAAAAAGGTCGAATCCAATAGTCATCGCCTTTTTTCAGTTGAGGGAGCCTGTCATAAATTGGCTAGTTTTAACTCTGCCCAGTGACTATTTAGCCATGTGTAGTACTTGTAACTTTAGAAGTTAGACTATAACACAGCAGCAATTAAATTACACAGCAGACCACACACCGCGAGCCCGACCCACGCTGCGCAGTGACTCAGCACTTGAGCTTTGAATCGGACCGTTTTAACCAATCAGAAGCAGGCTCAGTGGGTAGAGCAGTTTTGACTGTGTCAGAGCCTAACACAGTTTGAATCAGTCGTGTGTGAGACGAGGTAGAGTCAACATCTCCACAGCTAGAGAAATCTCTACACTCATAGACCAGGAAGCAGGACTTAGGAATCTTAGAATTCTCTCAAGTCATCACGGGCCTGAACTTGTCAAACAGGTAAATGAACACCCTTCTGTTTCATCGTGATATATTTATATTATTGTTGAAATTATGTTTGAAGAATTTGCTATGCATAAATGTGAATTGTTAATCCGAATTTGCCGTACCACGTGGAAGAGCCTACCACGAGGCGAAACACGACCGGTTGCGCCGCCATGTTGTATACCCTACGGAACCACTGTTGTTTAACTTATATGTATGTATGTATAGGAATTTAGAGTGAGATTACAGCGGAACCCGGAAGTAGCAGAATGTTCGTCGCTTATGTATAGAGATGTGGAGCTATCACTGAGGGCTACTTGGCTTTCAGTGATCAATTCAATTCAATTCAATCAATTTATTTAAAGTCTGTTCACAAATTATGTGATTTTAGACTATAAAACAAAGAAACGAAATAATATAAATGATAAGGTGGAAAAAGGAAATAATAATAAATAAATATATAAATCATAAATAAAAATGATTAAAAAGAAAACGAAATTGAAGAAAAAGAATACAGCAGCAACAATAAACCCAGAAGAATTTCTACTGATTAAACAATGTAACCTAACATTGAAGCACAATCATCTTAACATCTAAAATACATGGAATAAAATAATTATAATACTTTTTCTATCTGTGTACACGATATAATAGATGCGATTGTCAGCATCAATTCATTATCAGCTAATATTTTTGTTACATCATTGTACTGTGTGATAACAGTATAAATATTATTTTCTATAAATAATTTGTTCAGACATGGGCAATGTAATAGCAAATGTTCTACAGTCAGAGCATTTGAACATACACATTTAACGTCTTTAGAAAATTTAGTTTTCCATGAATTTAATTTTAACTTGTAGACAATTTTTGTGAAATGTCTGGAGCTCGACAAAATATTATTGTGTACATTTTTAAGAAAATAATTGTCTACTATTGAGATCAATTCATAGTAGGAGAGGCTCATGTTATGATTAACTTCAGTAGGCTTACTTGCACCATCTTTAGCTAGTTTATCAGCTAATTCATTACCCTTTATTCCACAATGAGAGGGAACCCACAAAAAATCAACTGTAACATTTTTAATTAATAAACAGTGTAAAAGATATTTGATTTCAAAAATCATTTCTCTTCTAACTGAGCAATTCCAATTTTGTAGCGCATACAAAACAGATTTTGAGTCTACACATAACACTACACCAAACAAATCTAATGTTAATGTAAGAACACAATTCAAAGCCATAATAATAGCATACAATTCTGCAGTAAAGATTGAAAATTTTCTCCCTAAATAAAAAGACTTTTCAATATTAAGATCTGGAATAACATATGCAGCACCAGCATCAGAAGTTTCAAGTAATGAACCATCTGTATAAATTTGTAATTTATTGAAGTAAACAGAATTTAAAAGATCCTTTACACTATTAGCTAACATATTTATTTCTTCATTTTTATGTAAAGCTGTGTAATCTCTATATGGAAATTAGCCCGTAAGTGTTCCCAAGGGGGTATTTTGGGTGAAGCAGGAACAGATTTTACATTACTAATACTAATACCACAATTTATCATCACTGCTTCTGTATAATCATGAATAGTCTGAATGTATGGAATATATTTTGATCTTTTGGGGAATTCGTTTTTTGAAGATAATAACACTTCATCTGCTACAGAATTGTCAATACATAAACTTCTAAGAACATATTTTGAAGCAGCTAATTTACGTTGATCTGATAAAGAAAGTATGCCTGCTTCAATATAACAACGTTGCGTATTTGTATGCACTGGTACGCCAAGAGCCAATTTTATTGCTTTACTATCTATACTCTGCAATTTATTTAAGAGTGATTTTGGAGCTGAAAAATACACCTCTTGACCATATATCAATTTCGATCGAACTAGAGAAGTTGCTAAATGTAATAAAGTCTTCGTATCCTGACTCCAAGCTTGTACATTTATTATTTTCAATAAATTTAATCTTTGTCTTGCTTTATTGATTAAATATTCTATATGACATCTCCAACTTAATTTTGGTGTAAAATAGACACCCAAAAATTTTATAATTTGTTTATAAGCAAGCATTTGGTTGTAAAGTTTTAATTCTGGTAAATATTTTGCATTTTCTCCGTTGTTAAATAACATTAAACTAGTTTTTTCCACGGATAATTCCAGACCATTTTCTGTCATATATGTAGACAAATTATTGAGTTCAGTTTGATATATTTTTTGAACATAAGTAGTAATTCTTTTATTTGTATGCTTTCTTAATTTAACATTCATCCACATTGCTATGTCGTCAGCATATTGCACCACATGGGTATTTCTCGATAAAACCTTAGGTAGGTCATATATTAACAAAGTAAATAAAAGAGGTGCAATTATTGAGCCTTGTGGAATACCGGTATTAACAGTTTGAAATGTGGAATAGGATTTACCAATTCGTGTACATATAGATCTATCATGTAATAAACTTTTTATATACATATAAATATGTCCACTAAGCCCTACTGATTTTAGTTTATACAGCAATCTAGAATGCCACACAGTATCGTATGCTTTCTTTACGTCAAAAAATGTAGCAAGCAAACTTTTTCTTTTAGAAAACTGCTTTTTAATATGACTAGAAATTTTCACAAGATGATCAGCAGTGCTTCGGCCCTTGCGAAATCCTGCTTGATTAACAGGAATTACATTATTTTTATCACAATAAAATAAAAGTCTCTGATTAATTATTTTTTCCATAAGTTTACCCACCTGTGAAGTTAAAGCAATAGGTCTATAACTGTTAACAGATGTAGAAGGTTTACCCTGCTTGAGGATAGGAATTATTACAGACTGCTTCCATACTACTGGTACAGCTCCACTTTCCCAACATTTTTGGATAAGTGAGTGCAATAACTTCTTCCAATTTAAGGGTAAGTGACTTAACATCTGATAAGAGATACCGTCAATCCCAACTGCTGAAGTATTAGTTTTAAATGAATTCAAAGCTTCTATTACTTCATCAAAAGTGATAGGACTATTAATATATACATTTTCATCTGGAATAGGGTCTTCATACTGTTCGTTGCTTTGGTTGTCTAATCTATATTTTAAATTACTTTCACTTAAATTACTAGACAAGTTATTTTCAGAAAAATATCTAGTGAATTCCTCAGCTTTATCTAAAGAAGAAGGAAACACATTATTTTCTAGTTTAACAGGATAACTCTATAACTTGTAAACCTTTTTTATATCCTTGACTTTTTTCCATACTTTATAAATATCTTTAGATTCTAGAACCTCTTTTTTGCAAAATTCTATCCAGTGACTTTTCTTTGCTTTAGCAATAATTCTGTTACACTGCAATTTAGCTCTTTTCATGTTGATAAAGTTTTCATCAGTTTTGTTTTTAATCCACTGTTTATACTGTTCTTTCTTAAATTGAACTGCTGCTTTGCAATCTTCTGTCCACCAAGCATTACCACGTCGACTGGTTTAAGGTTCTTGATTGAATTTTAGGAATAGACAAATGTGCAGCTTTTAATATAGTGTCACGAAAATTTTCATAAAAAATATTCACGTTATTATTTTCAATATTTACATTAGAATATGATACCAAATAATTAGAAAACGATTCCCAATCTGCCCGATTATACAAAAATTTTGGAATTTTATCTTCAACATCTGTCTCACTGTCACGAACAGATTCATTAAAAGTTATTAAAATAGGCAAATGGTCACTGCCTAAACAGTCTTCCTCAACCCTCCAGTAACTATCAACAACCATATTTGATGATACAAGCGATAAATCTATGGCTGTTGGTCTGTGAGTAGCAACATCAGGTATTCGTGTTACATCACCATTATTTAATAATACCAAATGGGAATTAACAACATTTTCTACAAAGCGATTACAGGTAACTGTCTTGCAGTCCCGTTCCCATAAAGGTGAATGAGAATTAAAATCACCTAGAATTACCCATTTGTTTTTAGAGAAATCAAAATTCTTCAACCAATCTGTATTGTCACCTTTGGGCCCAATAGGATAATATACAGATATAATATTTATAACACATTTCTCGTTGATCTTTATGCATGCACCTGCAGTATGAACATCCTTATAAATAGTTGAAACTGGAAAGGCTTTCAGTGAGACGCTCTGCACAAACCGATTATTCAGGGTTGTGCAGAATTTCGTCTCTTATATTACAGACGAGCAGGCGAGCTATCCCGAGCTATCCCGAGCTATCCCGAGCTATCCCACTCCACAGAAACGACTAGTTGGCGGAGTATCCTCTACCGCACAAGACGGAAAGAGCTACCCGGAAAACTCCCTGTCAGACCCCACAGCGTGGCAAGGGAACCCAACTACACAACGACACAGGTGGACCAGAAGCTACCTCACAGAAGGACTTCGAACATCCCACACATGAGTTAAGTGCATAAGGCGAAGGTGCACTTAAACTGATCATAGCAGGACCACAGTAGTCCAACTCTTCAGAAACTGTAAAACGGACCACAGTAGTCCAAATCTACATGAGATATTATAGCAAAGTGCCCGAGGAAGATATAACAGCTGCCTAGACTATCAGCGATCGAACTATTAGCAGTGACTGAGACTTTTTAAGTTAGATTAGTACTTAGAGAATCTTGTATAGAGTAGAAGAAATAAATGTGTGATTTTAACTGTTATCAAGTGGCTGGACTACATATGATTCATAGCCGTGTGAAAGCTAGTGTGACAGTATTCTTTTACCATTTTTCTATCTATTTCTGTACCCCAACCTTAACACAGAACGAGCTAAACAAATAAATTTATTAAAGTAATTCATAGGGTGACTTACTAGCAGTTCCCACCGAATAAACGTGAGGGTCCATAATTCCATTGTGCAGAGCCCATAAACCCCACGTGACAGTGACCACCTGGCAGAAAGCGTCCAATATTCCCAAGCTGATCCAACAGACCTCACACACAAATGAGGAGTCTTGTCCCGGAAGAGTTTTCAAGAAAAAAGGTAGGTAACTGGCCTAGGGAAGAAGAAGATAGTATAGCAGATTGATGGAGCAGAGCAGGAATGAGAAAGAACAAATGAGAAAGACAGCGACAGTGGGAATTTAAAGCACTAAATTTCCAGAAAGTGGGGATATTATTTACACTGAAAGCCCCCGCACCCCAAAGGGGGAGAGGAAACAGATAGGCTTACGTACAAATATTGTATTATGAACTGTAAAGCGTTTTAACTCTTTGAAAGGGGTGGTGGTGGTGGATGTAAGGGTGATAAGAGGGAGGGGTGAGGTTTGGCACTTACTCAAAGGTTAAGACCGCTGTGGTGCATCAGCTTCTAAACATGTCTTCCGCTGTAAATCAAACATGGCTTGCAGGTAGTTCCGGTAGTGGCCCATAATTCCATTCCTTAAGGAATTTTCGGGTCATTACGCCGGCGAGAAACTGAACACTTTTTGGACATGCTGAATAGGCATTATCCCTAAATAAACCGAAAGTAGAGTTGCTTCCCCTGAAAAGCGGTACAAAATACATGTTGACAGTACGCCTAAATAAACCGAAAGTAGGTCAATGAGAGTTGCTTCCCCTGAAAAGCGGTACAAAATACATGTTGACAGCTATTTAGGAAGTACTCCTATTAATTGTTTAGTTTGTCGCTTCGTATGGGATTGTCTAGAAACACAGTTCAGCGGTTTGCCAGTGTGTTCTGCTCTGCTTTCTGCAAGGATCATGAAAAGATCGCAAGTGCACCATCTAATCTGAAGAGAAAGAAACGTTACTTCAAACGCAATGTTACCATAGAAACAAAATAAAATCCCTCTGTCAAAAAAATAAAATGGCAATAAAACCTTAGTTTAATAAACATTAAACAAATGCATGAAGCTAAATAGCCCATATTTCTTTCGATAAATAAAAGCTGTGCGCGAATAAACTTTTATTTTTTAACCATCGACAGACCGGATCTAAAAATCTTTTACAGCCACCTAATCTCCATATACACTCCCATCAGACACATAATAAAGCCAAGTAAAATTAACCGGTCTGTGAAGCATGCATCATGTTAGTGTGAAATAATAGCTGCCCATGTTCTAGCGGTACATACATTTGTTTCATGTTGTTAGCAGTGGTTTTAGATTTCTTAAGTCAACAAGTAATAAAGCCGAATAAAAATAGCCGGTTTGTGAAGTATGCATCATGTTAATATGAAATAATAGTGGCCCACGTACGAGCGTTAGATAACTGGGTTTTTTTCCCACGTTGTTACCGGTGGCTTACACGTATATATGAGAGCTTTCACTTAATTAATTAGCATGAATATACTCTTATATGCTTCTACTACCTGATGCAAAAGTGTACAATAATCACCTCAGATTCACTTGAAAAACGAATCAAGAATCCTTTAGTTATTCGTAAACAACAATTGACTCATGTATTATGTCAACACCAAAGAATTTCCTATCCTATCCTATCCTGTCCCATAACCCGAAGGTCGTAGGGGCACCACAGATGATCGCTTAACCAGCATACTCCATCTTTCTCTGTCCTCAGCAGCCCTCATGGCTTCGCTCAGTGTCAAACCAGTCCATTCTCGAATGTTGTCCTCCCACCTCTTTTTCTGTCTCCCCCTTCTTCTACCTCCTTGCACTGTGCCTTGCAGAATGGTCTTTGCAAGGCCTGATGATCTGGTGACGTGGCCATACCATCGGAGTTTCCGTTTCTTCACCACTGTGAGCAGGTCATTGTGTTGTCCAATGGCTTGTGTGATGGTCTGTCGGACTTCAATGTTGGTGATGTGTTGGGTATAGGAAATGCACAGAAGTCTTCTGTAGCACCTCATCTCCATGCTTTGTATTCTTCGTTGGAGATCTGCTGTGAGGGTCCATGCTTCGCAAGCATATAGGAAGATGGAGATGACCAGAGAGCGCAGCAGTCTTACTTTGGAATGTAGACTGATGGTTCTGTCTTTCCAAATGGGCTTCAACCTTGTCAGGGCAGCAGTTGTTTGTGCGATCCTGGAGAGGACTTCCTGTCGAGACCCATTGTCTGACACAATGGCTCCTAAATATTTGAAGCTGTGCACTGTGTTGAGGGATTGGCCTTGTACTTTGATGTCCGTGTTGATGCCATTGGTGTTGTTGGTCATCATTTTGGTCTTCTCTGCACTTATTTCCATTCCATAAGCTCTGGAGGTGGTGTCAAGCCTCTGTACAAGCTGTTCAAGTTCTTGTTCCTCTCCAGCCAATCCATCAATATCATCCGCAAAACGAAGATTGGAGATTGCTCTGCCCCCTATGCTGACTGTGCCTTCGTGATCTGCAAGAGCATCTGACATGATGCGCTCTAGGAAGATGTTGAAGAGTGTTGGAGAGAGTAGGCATCCTTGACGCACACCGATTGTTGTTCTGAACCAGTTCCCGATGACGCTGTTATGGAGGACTGCACTGGTAGCCTTGTCATACAGGCTTTTGATGACTTCTATAATTTTAGGGCTGATGTTGTAAACTTTCATGGTTGCCCATAGAGCTGCATGCCAGACTCGGTCAAATGCCTTCTTGAAGTCTATGAACACATGATATAGATGTTGTTGGTGCTGTAGGTATTTCTCACAGATTATTCTGAGGTTGAAAATCTGTTCAGTGGTACTTCGCCCTGCCATGAATCCTGCTTGTTCTTCAGCTATGATTTGTTCAGCTTGTGGTTTCAACCTGTTGAGTATTATTTTCAGGAGGACCTTGCTGGGATGGCTGATGAGGCTGATGGTGCGGTAATTTTCACACTCCTGAAGGTTACCTTTTTTGGGAAGAGTGATGACAAGCGACTGGGTCCATGGTGTAGGCCATTCCCCACTCTGCCAGATCTTGTTACAGATAATGGTGAGAGCATCAGTCATCGCTTCTCCTCCTGCTTGTAGCAGTTCCGCTGGTATGTTGTCCACTCCCGCTGACTTCCCTTTCTTCAGCGATTGCACTGCTGCCTCAACTTCTTCCCGGAGAATTGGGAGGATTTCTTCTTCTTCTCTGCTCTCAGGACATGCTAGAACTGATGGGTCTCCATTTGGTGTATGGTTGTAAAGGTCAGAGCAGTACTCTGTCCATCTGTCCAAGACTTCTTGTTCTTCTGTAAGGCAAATGCCAGACTTGCTTTGGATAGTGGAGACTTTGGGCTGTTTAACACTTGTCAGCCGCTTCACAGTCTGGTAGGCCTTCTTGCTGTTGTTCTTCTTAGGATAGGATAGGATAGGATTTTTAGGTAATTAATCTTCACACTTACGGAGTTTTAAACAATCTTGCGCAACCATACTGTGTTTATGAGTAAGGAAAATAATATATTAGGCGAAACCGAGATAAGCGACCATGGTAGCAAGGTAGGCGCACGTGTGCGTGTGTGTGTGTGTTTGTGTGTGTGTGCGTATACATGTGACGCGCGCACGCACGCGCAAATGCATGAGCCTACAGACTTCTTGGAAGCGTCAAGCTGTCTACCACTTTAATCCCTATGCGATGTCTCTTTAGTGTAAGTTGATGCGTGCCTTAACAAACCACGATGACCTGTACACAAAACTCGACAGCCCCCGTTTTCCCTCTGCCCCTCCCTCTCTCCTGACAACTAATTCTCAAGATGTCATGGCATGCTGTACGTTTTAATTACTCAATCTGAAATGTCAAGAGCTTTGTTTTGTTGACTGGAAGTAAAACATCACGTGTCTATCTGAAACTGAAACAATCTAAAACGGCAGG
Organism: Oncomelania hupensis; assembly: GCA_036898135.1. Lineage (NCBI taxonomy): Eukaryota > Metazoa > Mollusca > Gastropoda > Littorinimorpha > Pomatiopsidae > Oncomelania > Oncomelania hupensis. The sequence continues at coordinate 5,235,307 of CM072516.1, forward strand.
CAATTAACTAAGGCTTGTCATCCTTCTGCACAAGAGGTTCAGGGTGTTGCATGTTGAAAGAATGATTGTGGACTTACTCGTGTATTGAAGGAGAGAGGGTATTGTCAGCAAGAATTCAGACTGTAAAGAGGGATGCGGGGTGGAAATCCTATCCTTTGTTATCCCGTAACTCGGAAGTCGTTGGGGCACCAAAGATGATCGTTTAACCATCTTTCTCTGTCCTCAGCAACCTTCATGGCTTCGCTCAGTGTCAAGCCAGTCCACTCTTGAATGTTGTCCTCCCACCCATTTTTCGGTCTCCATCTTCTTCTACCTCCTTGCACTGTGCCTTGCAGGATGGTCTTTGCAAGGCCTGATGATCTGGTGACGCTCTGATCCTTAAGAGCACAGAGGCATTAACCCAGTAAAACGGAACCGCGATAGTAAAAATAAAGTGGCTGTTGGATAGCTTAACGGTAGCAATAGTAGCCTACAGCCCATGGTTCTTTGATAGAAGAGTGAAATCAACCTGCCCTTTTGGCGAATCCAATCGACCGCTCAGACGGGATTATTCCCAAACAGCGTACCAAATGAACCTGTAATATCTTCACTTATAGGACTAATAAATATAGTCCTTTAAAGCCTCGGGAAGCCATTGATGTCGGGCTATTTTATTATATGCGGAACATTCACCTATCATAGGCCTATCTATATCTTTTCGATTTCAGGGAAGTTTGTTCGTTCTTACCCCGTTCGAGAATAAACCGTTTGATTTCGCCAAAGACGTATTCAGACCCAACCCTTTTTATTTATAATACAAATGGCCGTGTGTTATCTACCGTTGTGCGATCGAGGATCCACATTGCTGCTGCTATCGGGGATCCATTGTTATTGGTTAATGCTCCTGGGGAAAGAGGAAACGTTTTGTGTGACCGCTGAGAGGTTGAGGGAGACGTCCATGTATTGAGGGACTTCAGACTTTGTCTAGCTAGTTTAGTTAGTTGGACTGTTGCCATACTTTTGAGGAACTGATGGGAAATGTCAGCCGATTGAGGCGTTGAAGATGTGGAGAAATGGAGAAGATCCTGGAAGACTGAAAATAGAATGGACAAGCGGGAAAGCAGTTAAGAGTGCGGGAAAGAACTTGGCTACCGAAAAGTTGACAGTTGAAATGGCCGACATGATCCAAGATTATAGTTAGCACGGAAAGTAGATATAACAACGGTTTAGAATGAGACAGCGGACACAAAAAAGGAAAGGAAGAAAAAAAAAACAAAGAAAGAGACGGGAGGAGAGGGATCACACAGACAGACATACAGAGAGAACAATGAACAATGTTTGTCTGTCACTAATAAATAAATAAATAAATAAATAAATAAATAAATAAATAAATAAAAAAATAGGCTATCAGCCACTTAGACAGATGGTGAGTGAATGAGTCTCGTGTCTAAAATCCGATACAAATAACTGTAACAACGAATGCTTTACCTACGCCTTGACATGGACATCCATAGCAATCAACGTTTAAAGTCTTTTTGTATTGATCAATCCGGTTTTGAAATGAAATGTGTGTGTAAGCCCTAACTGTCCATTGTCACAATGGAAATATAGTGATCGCAGTCCCCAAAACCCGTGTAGCAGAGTTAGATCAGCGGTGTAGAGAAATGATGACGGTATGACGCGGTCAGCTCATCGCTTTCACGTCCGGGGATCAACTATAGCATTCTATGGAGACAATGTTTTACACAGACAACTTGAGAGACAGTTTTTCGAGAGATTTAATTTGCTAAACCACAACTCTTTCATTTTGTTTTTCTAACTATTTATTTATTGCACAACACACATCAAAACATTAAAATACAAAATCTTCATCCTACCTTTCTAGTATAATTCCATCTCTTAATGTGGAGGCAGAGAACAAAGAAACTGAGAGCTGAGACAGAGAGCGGTGGCTAAGTAGATATTCTTTGGCGGTGGCTTGCTCCTTTCACTCGTGCATCATCTTATATATCAAAATGAGTATTCAGCCTCAACACTTCGCCTCCCAACTTAATAACGATTGGTCAGCTGTGCATGTATGAATATTTATAACAACACCTATATGGACATGCGTTCTTTCTCTTATTAATATTAATTTCCAGAAACTTTCCCAAACCGTCTCACTATCTCTTACCATCCTTACACCATTCTGTGGAGTTTCACTCGCCACCTAAATGGCTCCACGATGTTAAAGGTGAAACAAAACTATATTAACCACACTCCACGTCTTTCCTCTAACTTTGATTAAAATTTACTTTCCCACAACAAGACATCTCCTCACTACCTACCTTATCACTTATAAACATTCACCTTACCTCTAAACCATTATTTCTAAATTACTAATATTGCATCTATACTTGTAATCACTTCCACATCTCTTAATATTTACAACTATATTATACAATAACTCTATATTGCTGAATAACCAAACCTATCAATGTCTTTATTTATATTCATGCTTCACAAATCTCCTTTATAACCCACTCCCATAATCAACAAACATATTTCTTGTTTTACTTCTTATTTCCTGTTTCTTGTTTTAATTTCACAAAACCCAAAACAATTTCTGACATTTCCACTACCCCTTTTAATGCTCTATCTCAACAATTCATTTATCTTCCGCTTCCTTAAGGTTCGGATAATTTCGGCGCTAATGACGTTTTCGTTTGTATAACCTCTTATTATCAACACTAACACAGACTTCTTTAGATCAGAGCTAAGCACTTCCAGCAACTGTAATACGCCTCTAAAATTTGTTAAAACATTACATCAATTCCAACAACTGTGGTACATTTCTAACATTGTATTAAAACCATAATTTGGACTCTGTCATAACGGCACGCAGCAACACTAGGTTCAGAACCTGCACATGCACGCGTCTGCGTTTGTACTCGATGGGTTTCCACGAACACCGATAGTTCATTCTTTCCAACTCCTCTTCCAGCAGATGTTGTTTCTGTTGCTTCAGTAACCAGTAGGTCTGTATGCAAGTCCTGGTATCGTAGGCATACTCTAGCACCAGATCGTCGGATTCAAACAACAAGTTGTTTGTACCCATCACCACTTCATTGAGGATTTGGTTTCGGCGATGACTTCTCAATTGCCTCTGTACCCCTTTGTCCATCAGCCTGGCTAGGTAGTCTCTGACGACCTCAGCACTCCTGCCTGTAGCGCGGTAGTTGACGATGGATGGGTCTTCTATAGGCTTCATGTCAGCACTCTGGCGTTATCATTTATTACACTGCATTCCTTTGACGTTGAATTGTAATCAAGAGGAACGTTATGCATTATATCAGCAAATACTGTCAGCACTGTCAACATCCGTGATTTTCGTGCTTGGTACATGCGTTGAAGTAGGTGTTGTTTGTTTAGGCCTAGTTTCCACTGCAGTTTTAGTCATCAGTGGAAAATCTCCATTATCATTAAACAAAGTAAAATTGTAGTTTTACCCTGCACGATTCCCTTACTTGATTCGCCATAGCTGTTCCTGGCTCTCTCTTGTTCACGGCGTACCTGGCTTGTTGTTTTACATGTTCGTTTGTATTGTACCGTAGGCTGAGGATGCGTCCGCCACGTTTGTTGTGGCAGTTTCAGCTTGCGGTTTGAGACGCAGACTGAAGACGGTGTTGTCGCCTTCCCCGGCAAGTTCGTGTCCAGCTGGAAACGTCGCATATGCTGACAGTAGGGCGTTGAGAGCATTGCGAAAGCTGGAATTGAACATTTATTCTCCCGCTCTTTCTGAAGCTGTCTCTCTGGGTTCTTATGTGAGAGAGACAGAGAGAAAGAGACGGAGAGAGAAAGAGACGGAGAGAGACAGAGAGACAGGAAGATACAGAGAAAGATGACACAATGGACAGCTGGACAAGGACCCAAAAAAAGCAGACAGAAAATAAACGAAGTAATAGGTAACAGATCGACCTAAACCGTCCTTTCTCTATTCATAGAATGTCAATGCTGACCTCCATTCTATATTTTTATGTCATTCACCGCTGGTGACATCAATAACAAGCCACAAGCCAGGAAAATTAATAAGCACGCAGAGTTAAAAAAAAAAACAAAAAAAAAAACCAATCATTGACCTCAATGTTAGATCATCTTCCGCTAGATGGCATTTTTTGTAGGTCGATGACCATAAACAATAATAATGATAATGCCTAATTCTGCTTTTTCCCCCGATTTAATCATTGCTTTCTGATGTGCACCGTTCTGTTTCCATTCTGGGATTCTGAAGCTCTAATAACTTTGTTCAATGTAGGGGTTTCTTCGCGCTTGATATAGCCTAAAAATAAGTTAATTCAAGGGTGTTATTGGTTTTACCTCTTGTCACAGCAACGTGATATTAGACAATTCATAACAGCCAACCTTTAACACAATGAACATTACAATTTACAAAAATATAATAATAATAATAATAATAATAATAATAATAATAATAATAATAATAATAATAATAATAATAATAATAATAATAATAATAATAATAATAATAATAATAATTTATGCAGTTCGGCCTTCATGCTGGCTCATACAATTTCATTAGTTATGGAGCCACGAAAGGTGTCTAAATTCTTCTTTTTTCTTGAATGTTCACCTCTAAATTCTTGTTCGCCAGGACCGTCAGGTAAAAGTGTTCTTTAATTTCTGTGTGGGTAGAGGGTGAAGAGAGAGGGATGGGGGTGGGGCGGGAAGCAGGAAATAACGCACACGAACCATATAGACCACGGAGTGCATATTAACTTTCTGATGCGTGTTTACCAGCCAAAAACTGAAGAGAAGAAGAAGAAGATGTATAAGTAGTAGTAGTAGTAGTAGTAGTAGTAGTAGTAGTAGTAGTAGTAGTAGTAGTAGTAGTAGTAGTAGTAGCAGCAGCAGTAGTAATAGTAGTAGTAGTAGTAGTAGGTGTAGTAGTAGAGGAAAAAAGACTAATCATAACAAGAAGAAGATATGGAGTAGAAAAAGAAGGAAGAGACAGGGAACACCAAAACTTAATGCAAAAGAAAGAATAAAGAATGAAACACGAAAACGAAAGGCAACAAGATGGCAAACCATTCAAAATGTATGGCCAAGTACTCACGCACATTACTGAAAATCATTTTTCAAAAATGTTCATTTTCTTAGGGTATGTTCAGTCTGTCTTGGTTTTATCTTACAGAAGCAAAATAAAAACATGAAACGATCTGTCTCATTGCGATCTATATCATTTCCGATCTGTATCATTGCGATCTATATCATTGGCAAGCTAAAGTTGACCAAAATCCGCTCACCCAATTGAGAGACCCGACTTAAAACCGGGAGGCACTGTGGTCTAATGGTAGTGCTTCGGTTTGCGGATCTGAAGGTCCCGGGTTCGAGCCCTGGCCGGGCCATTGTGTTGTGTCCCTGGGAAAGACACTTTACTCCTGTTTTCCTACTCCTTCGGATGAGAGTATAAACCGAGGTCTAGTCTGTGTGTCGCATACATTCCATCATAACGGACTTTAAAGATCCTGACGCTCATGTCCTAGGCAGGTGAGTGCCGGTAACAAGAACACATCCAGCATCCACTTGGTCCTTCTCCCCCATCCCTGGCTGTCCAGGACTGTGCTCAGATGTCCGGGCGTCAGACCATGCGCCCAAAGGCTGCAGGTGGGCGTCTCGGGCGGTTTGAGTTAGATCCTGTATCGGCCAGCGCCTTGATCCTTAGGCTAAGGCGCCTCACAAATGGCGAACATTAAAACGTATTTAGAAAATAATGGATATTGGTGACTTTAATCGTTGAGATAATGCATTATAAAAAAAAATTAATGGGAAAGAGCAATAGCCTTTTTATTTGTGAGGATCAAGATCGGCCAAGTGGATTTGAGATCATGCAGAAAAAGACTTTAACGTTTTGAACAGAAAAGTGATACACCGGTCGGCGGAGCGGAGCGAACAACCGACCAACGAACTGCCACGAATAATTGGCAATGAGTTAACGTATCCCTCTGTATACCGTAAGGTGACCTCGCGGCGCAGTGGATTTGTCGCCGATTTCCTATGCCGAAGGTCGCGGGTTCGATTCCCGCAAGGGGCGAACGTAGGTGACTTAGGCACTAGACTATTGAGGTCAGTACGGTTTCTTCCCTTTCTTCAATAATGGTATTGGATGCAGTCAATTAAAAAAAAATTCAAAAATAAAAATTCTATTTCCTTTCCGCCTTCTAATAGCGATCTCCCTGCCTTTACACCACATGTTTGAGTGATAGTTGTGTGTTTGTTTTGTGTATGTTTGAGTGGATGAAACATGTGAGCGTGTATGTTGGTACAGATCGCCGCGCCTTGAGCCTGATTGGTAATATGGGGAAAAGTACGTATATAGCATCCAATATAATAATAATAATAATAATAATAATAATAATAATAATAATAATAATAATAATAATTATTATTATTATTATTATTATTATTATTATTATTATTATTATTATTATTATTATGATGATGATTTATGCCAAAACCCTTAGGGCCAAATAATGATCGCAAATTGGGAAGAAAACATAAAATGCAAGGAAAATAACGATTTTTGTCCCTGTAAACAAGATCATTATCGCGAAGCAATTTATTTCCAATAGTATCAAGATGTCCAAAGAGAGTGAAGGGTCGAGCGAAACCAAACATTGAGATAGCTGGGTTAAGAGCAAGAGAGGAAGAAGAAGAAGGGAAAGGCGGAGGAAGCAGAGAAGAGAGAAAGAGAGAAAGATGGGGGTGGTGGGGGGAGGGGGGATATGGCTGCCGAAGAGAGAGGGATGGATGGCAGGTAGAAGAAGAGCAACAACGACAACAACAAAAGCGACAACAGCAACAACAACAAAGCGATACACAACATTGCTTTAAATGGAAGAAAAATTGTGGAGCACCACCTTAAAGAAGAAAAAGAAGAACAACAACAACAACAAAAATAAGAGGAGGAGATTGAATGGGTGAAGCAGCTGGGGAGGGAGAAGAACAAGAATAAGAACGACGAAGACCAAGAAAATGAAGAACATAAATGACAAGAACATAACAAAGAAGAAGAAGAAGAAGAAGAAGAAGAAGAAGAAGAAGAAGAAGAAGAAGAAGAAGAAGAAGAAGAAGAAGAAGAAGGAGGAGGAGGAGGAGGAGGAGGAGAAGAAGAAGAAGAAGAAGAAGAAGAAGAAGAAGAAGATGAAGAAGATGAAGAAGAAGAAGAAATTACATTACATGATTATTGCTTCAGGTCCAGCGGACTCTTCCGAGCCAAATCAGGACCGGACAACCCTTGATCCGCATAAAAGATCTGCTGAAACAACCCTGTGGTAAAACTGAAAGCTCTCCACCAGCCAGTCACTTTACAATAAAGACATCCCACGCAGGGGACGCTGAGGCTGTACTCTAATTTATCGAACCCCCGTTTACAAAAGCAAAATAGAATACAAACATCATTACAAATTAACAACAAAACACATACATATAAAATGCCCACATTGCTAAATAATAACATCATAGGAAGCCCTAGTGACCACCTGGCAGAAAGCGTCCAATATTCCCAAGCTGATCCAACAGACCTCACACACAACTGAGGAGTCTTGTCCCGGAAGAGTTTTCAAGAAAAAAAGGTTGGTGACTGGTCTAGCAAAGAAGAAGATAGTATAGCAGATTGATAGAACAGAGCAGGAATGAGAAAGAACAAATGAGAAAGACAGCGACAGTGGGAATTTAAAGCCAATTTAAATCTAAATTTCCAGAAAGTGGGGATACTATTTCACCCGGTACACATTGGTCGAAGGCTGCCAGAAGCATGTTTTACTAGTCGCCTCAACAGGCGATAAAGCATGCTTTCATGCTTCATAGCACTGCTTCCTACATGCTTCAAGCGCTATAGTGACGGAAAAAGCGCAATTTCACTGTAAATATATACAGAATGTTGCTCTACAACATTCCGCTCTTTCCGTCTCAAAAACCCAATTGCCTTGTCGGATTCTTAAATTGCATGAAACCAAGTGAGGACACTATCCGGCGTCAACAAACGGTTCAAAAACATTGTCAAACGGTTCGTAAAAGACAGTTGACCTAGAAACTAATACAGTTTGACCTAATTCGTCCCCTAGAGGAGGCGAAACTTACATTTTTCTATTTTTATGAGTTCACTGCAGTTGAATTGCGCTTTTTCCGTGACTATAGAGCTTGAAGCGTATAGAAAGCAGTGCTCTGAAGCATGGGAGCATGCTTTATCGCCTGTTGAGGCGACTAATAACGCATGCTTCTGGTAGCGTTCGACCAATGTGTATCGGGTGCCCCAACGGGGGTAGAAGAAGAAGAAGAAGAAGAAGAAGAAGAAGAAGGATAGGCAATATAGAGGGTATACAATCATGTAGAAAGAACTTCATTGGTGACCCATCTTCCTGTGGCCGTCCGTGCTCTGAATAGTGTTCGTCGCTTGTTCTTCACTCAGTAGCATTATGAAGAAATGCAAATGTGTGTAAGGGGTATCTCACAATTCTTTTTGTTTAGTCGTTCTTATGTAGCGCTTGTCCAGCTCAAGAGCTGCTCAAGGCGCTGGCCAATACCGGGACTTACTCAAGCCGCCCGGGTCTCCCACATGCAGCGTTTGGACGCACTGTCCGACGCTTAGACAACTGTGCGCGAGCGGGTTATGGACGAGAAAGGACTTAGTATATTTGCTGAGTGTATTTGTGTAGCCGGCATTCACCCGTCTAAGCCATGAGCGTCAGGATCTTTAAAGTCCGTGCTATGAAATGCGTGCGTGCACCGACTAGACCTCGGTTTATACTCTCATCCGAAGGAGTGGAGTACAAGTGAACGTCTTGCTATCTCATCTTATTTCCTTTTCTATGCAAGTCATTCCCCTTTCTCCCCCCCCTCCTTCTGTCTTTCTGAATATCTATTATCGTTTAGTGTATTTATTACGAGCCCAGTTATTATAAAATATATATCAAAGGCCGTCCCCCGTTTTCCTGTCTCCGTGACCCTATTTCCCACCACCAAGAACCCTCATTCTCTTTCTCAATAAAATATACATTCAATAAAATATACATTACTTTTTTTTAATTTCAATCAAACAAATAATAACCTTCAATTATAATGTGTAATAATTATCCCCTCCAAGAGCGACGCTTTAGCTTTGTTTTGTTTTCCTAGATTTTTATTAATTTTTAAAATATAATTATGGCTATTGTGACGAGGCGTGCAATCGAGCTCTGAGTCAGACAGCACCCACTCATCTCTCCCAACCATCCAGTTACCCCCTCTACAGATCCAGTCACCCCTAGGACGCGCGCTGGCTCATTCGCTTAAGCCCCGCCCCTCGGGCATCAAGTTAAAGCCTGGCACACAACCAAACTCGGTGTCAGATGCAAGCCCTCCAGCCTTCCAGCCACAACAACTTGTCCGAAGACACGTCTCCATCAACTGGCGACCTCTGAGCTACGGCAGTACTCGTGTGCTTCACCCCGTCTTAGTCAAGGTAAGAGAGGAAACTTACTCTTTGTCATGTAGCAGGCCCATCACCCATCGTTCGCCCCCACGTTCGTATGTCCTGTCGATATGTACGTTCGTGTTTATAGTTTTGTCTTGATGTGTTGCTGACATGTATTATTGCCTTGTATATATTATCCGCCTTGTTTATATGACTCATGCCATGTTTGAATTTATACTTGTATGCTCCATGTTAGCCCCATGTGTAAATATCCCATGCCATGCTGTCCCTCCATATAGATTAAAGTCCCCCAGTACAGCTCTTGCCTACCACCCCTTTGTCCTGTACCCACTCCATTTGCTTCCCCCTGCTCCCAATGTATAAATATTTGCCCCTGTTACCACTACCCCATCTTAATGCGCCGAAGGTATCATATATTAGCGGCTGCCAGTAAGCACCACATTGGCCCCATAAACCTAGTTGCATTGTTAGACTGTTGGTATATGCGCCGGCTCAACCTTGACCGGTCAGCCAATTTGAAATCTGAATGGGCAAACTCGCGCCACAGGCGCTGAACCCAGGATATACCTATCCCCCGCTGATACAGAGTCTGTATTGCGTTACAGACGGCTCCTGTGCAGGGCTCATACCCCAGCCTTGTATCATCTCTCGGTCGCTGACCCGCTGCAGGCCCCTGACTACCCAGGGAGTCAACGAGAAGCGTTCCCCCGAATTTCATCACTCCATAGACAGCTAGCAACGTAAGCTGAAATCTACGCCTGTACCTCAACCAAGATTGGCATCCCCGGTCATTGCGCAAGAAGCGTGACCAACTGACCTGCATTCCAAGTGACACCACGCTAAGCCTGGTCATCAGTCCAACCAGACTATTTTGGAACAACCACCGCCCTTCAATAACCAGCTAAGTTATTGACCCACGAGCATCACCACTCTAAGATCATCTGGCCAGAGACCCTCCAGATAAACTCTTGCCCTGTGATGATATCAGTCCACAGTAGCACTAGTACCCCCGAAGTCATCCACCCAGAATATCTCCGAGCTACTCCCTACTGATATAGACGCTACCCCGTGACTCACTATTAGCATTACTCAATATAGACGACCCAATTCGATTTAATAAAACTTCCTAGTTGTAAATTGCACTTACCCAGACTGGCCTTTGTTTTCGAATTTCTCAACTAGTGTAGTATACCATCTTTCTCGTCTACCCTTTGACTGTCTCTCATTTAATTAGTGGCCCTAGCCTTAATTCTCTTGAATGTCATCGCATCATTAGCCTAACAAAGGAGGTAATACAGCGCGAGAGATTAAGAGCTTACCCTCCATTCCCCCAACCCCTTTCTTTGTGACATTAACTTTGGCGACCCCGACGAGACTAAAGACTTAGGTTCCCATCCCAACTTGACGAGACTAAGGACTTAGCTTAAATTCCACCCCAGCCCAGTAGAGATAGGACCCAGCCCCTAAGCCTAGGTAGTAGATAGCATAGCCCCATAGGTCCCTTACTGGCTTTTCCGAATGGTGGTGTCTCGAAAAGGGTTTTTTTTTGCATTCATTTTGTAATTTTGATTGATTGCATTTTGTCTTTGTGGTTGTGTTGTGTTGTATTCGCCCCTGTGCAGTTTCATCGTAGCTCATCCAGCCCACCCCCTTGTTTTCCATCAGTGTACCCCCTTGTGTGCGCCCCTCATTCCGGTTAGGACTTTTCAGGGTAAGTCACCTCCCTTACCATGGCCGACCGGGGAGAGCTTGCGCTCAAGTACAAGAGTATTGGCGAGAGCTTAGGGCTCGCCGGCACCGAACTCAAGGACTACGTCCTGGCCAACGTAGATGCGGACGTGGCCGAGGAAAAGTTGAAGAGGGAAGAGAGGGCTAAAGAGCGAGAGGCGAAGAGGGAGGAGGAGGAGAGAGCAGCGGCACGGAGGAAAGAGGAGGAGAAAGAGCGCATCGCCGCGGAAGAACGGGCCGCCGCCCGGAAGAAAGAGGAAGAGAAGGAGCGCCTCGCCGCGGAAGAACGGGCCGCCGCCCGGAAGATAGCGGAGGAGGAAAAAGCCGCCGCCCGGAAAATAGCCGAGGAGGAGAGAGCCGCCGAGCGGAGAAGAGAGGAGGCGAAGGAGAGGATAGCAGAGGAGGAGAGGGCCGCCGCACGGAGGAAGGAGGAGGACGAGAGGGTCGCGGCACTTGAGGAGAAGAGGAAGGACAGGGAACTGGAACGGCGCCAAGCACTCCTCCAGCTTGAGCGCGATCGCCGCGATCTAGGCATCGCATCGCCCGCGAGCGAAGACTTCTCGCTCATCGCCCCCAGCTTCGCCGCCAGCGCCGGAATATCCGCAATCCCCCCGCCGATTCCGGGGATGAACTTCCCCCTGGACCCATTCGTCGAACGAGACGAATCGATCGAAGTTTATCTCGCCCGATTCGAGAGAGTCGCGGGAGAAAACAGCCTTGACCCCCAGTACTGGTATCGCAAGCTTAGTCACGGCCTTAAGGGGAAGGCCTATGAAATCCTGGCCAAGACGCCAACTTCCGAGGAGGGCGACTACCCCGCCCTCAAGAAAGCTCTTCTGCACGGATTTGAGCTCTCAGGTGAGCACTACCGCAAGAATTTCCGGAACTCCCGGAGAGAGAAAGGGGAGAAGTTTACGCAATTCGCCGACCGGCTAGCCACTCTACGGGACAAATGGATAGAGCAAACGGACGAACCAAAAACGTACGACGGACTGCTCGAATTGATGCTAGCCGAGCAACTCCGAGGGACAATGCCAGCGGAGCTTCGGACTTTCGCCGCCGAACAGGGTGCCGCCCGACTAGAAGACCTCATCATCGTCGCGGACCGCTACCTCACCGCGCACCCCGACGACAGACAGCCTCGCCGGGATCCGCCCGCACCCTCATCACCAGATACCCGCCACCAGCCTCGCCGGCCCGTCCCGCCAGCGAATCACCGTCCACCCCCGCCTAAAGGACGCCCAAACCCCGGAGCAGAGCCTGGGAAGCGGAGCACAGAGCTCTACTGCGGCTACTGCCAGCGGCGAGGACACACTCGCGAGAAATGTTTCCGCCGCATCAGCGACCAGCGTCGCAAACAAGGCACGGTGTTGGCCCTACGCCAAGTTACCCCCGACGGGAACCCGGTAACCCCCGTCGTCACTCCCCCCGATCGACCGGCCGTCACTGAGCAAGTGACCGTCAACGATCGCCCAGCCCACTGTCTATACGACACGGGACTCACCTTTGACGCCGTCGTCCGCCGCTCGCTCATCAGGGAACAGGACCTGACCGGCGAAACTATCACCCTGAAGTTGGCCGACGCGTCTCAGCCCAGCACCACGCTCCCTATAGCCCGGATCCAAGTCACCAGCCGATACGTCACGGGGACCATTCAAGCGGCCGTGATGGACCAGCCCCTGTATGACTTGATCCTAGGATGCCGCTACGTATTCTTGGGTATGCCGCCCCAGCCTGTGGACTCGATGGCCGCCGTCCAGACGCGCGCCCAGGCGAAAACAGCCGCGACACCACCCCCGATACCCAACCAGATGCCGGAACAGATCCGGAAGGCCCAAGAAGGCGACGTCACCCTCCGCAAGTGCTACGGAAAACTTCCCGCCGCACGCACTCCACCCAAGTCCGGAGACTTTTTCGTCGAGGACGGACTCCTCTTCCGTCAGAAGGACGACCATTCGCAACTCGTCGTACCTGCGACCCTCCGCCCCCAAGTCCTGGAACTTGGCCACAGCATGCCCCTAAGTGGACATATGGGCATAGGAGCCACCACTCTACGCATCAGCGCTCAGTACCACTGGCCCGGGATGACAGAAGACGTGAAGCGCTACGTCAAGTCCTGTCGCCAGTGCCAACGATACTCGCCCCGCCATCACACCGTACCGGTTACTATCAGCCCCACCGTAGTCGTCGGAACGCCCTTCCAACGAGTGGCCGTCGACATAGTAGGACCCCTTCCGCGGACCAAGAAGCGGGACCAGTATCTGCTTACCCTTGTCGACGCTTGCTCTATGTGGTGTGAGGCCGTACCACTACCGAAGATTGACGCCGCCCGAGTCGCCGACGCGCTCGTCACCATATTCACACGAGTCGGATTCCCGGACAACATCTTGACCGACAACGGGTCCCAGTTCACCGGAAAACTCATGCAGGAAGTTTTCCAACTACTTCGCATTCGCCATATCCGAACTCCACCCTACCACCCCGCAAGCAACGGACAGGTCGAGCGCCTGAACGGGACTCTCATCTCAATTATCCGCAAAATCGCCGACGAACAACCCGAAGCGTGGGACACCTACGTCGCGTCAGCGCTCTTCGCGTATCGAGAGACCCCGCACACCTCCACCGGATACACGCCTTCCCCGCTGCTTTTTGGGAGACCCCTTTCTGGACCTCTAGCCGCCCTACGACGTAGCTGGACCGACGCCAAACTGGACGAGGCACCGGTCGACGCCACGAAATACGTCACCAAGCTCCAGGAAACTCTCAAGGCCACATGGAAAGCCGCCTCCGCCAACCTGAAGAAGGCGAGAGAGAGACAAGCCCGCTATCATAATCGCCGCGCCCGGGACCGAGAACTGCAGGTGGGAGACCAGGTCCTACTACTTCTCCCCAGCGGCACGAACAAGCTAGACATAGCTTGGCAAGGACCCTACCCGGTGCTGGAAAAACTCTCACGTACCACTTATCGCATCGAGGTAGGCGGAAAGCCCAGGACCCACCACATCAACTTGCTCAAGCGGTACCTGGAGCAACCCGCTCCCGCCCCAGACACCCACTCGCTACTCACGGTCGCGCTGGCCGTCGAAGTGGACGGTACAGAGACCGGCGTCGCCGAATTTCCGCTAAAAGGGAAGGAATCCTTCCGGGACGTATCTCTGGACCCCTCACTCCCCGCCGGCCAGCAACGCCAACTACGCGCCATCGTAGCAGAATACAGGGAAATCCTCACCGACATTCCTGGGAGGACGGACCTAGAAGAAGTCCAACTAACCCTGACGGACCCCACTCCCGTCCGCCAGAAACCGTACCCCGTCCCGCTATCCCAGCAGCAGGTAGTAAGGACAGAAGTAGAGGCTCTGCTACAAGCCGGAGTCATCGCTCCCTCCCGTTCCCCCTACAGCGCAGGTATAGTGCTATCACGGAAGCCCAGCGGAGAACATCGCCTCTGTATCGACTTCCGGCAGTTGAACCTCGTAACACAGTTCGTACCCGGACCCCTGTCCGACCCGACGGACTTGTTTGCGAAGCTACAGTCCGCCAGATATTTCTCCAGAGTGGATCTGAGCAAGGGCTTTTACCAGATCCCCGTGCACCCTTCATCCCGCCAGTACCTGGCATTCAGCACGATGGACGGCCACTATGAGTTTAACGTTCTGCCGTTTGGTCTACACAATGCCCCAAGTATATTCAGCACGATGATGCGGAAGCTGTTGGACCCCCTCCACTGTCCGTCCCTACACTCTTTCATGGACGACATACTCGTCGCCACGGAGACATGGGAGGAGCACCTGCGAGTGGTGCGCCAACTCTTACGCCGCCTCAAAGAAGCTGGCCTCACTGCCCGGCCGACCAAATGCCAGTTCGGATACCAAGAGCTGGAATTCCTTGGCCACACCATCAGCCATGGACAGCTCCGGCCTTTGGAAAAGACTGTCCAGCGCCTTCGAGACGCGCCCCGCCCCAAGACCAAGAAAGATGTCCAGTCCTTCCTGGGACTGAGTGGCTTTTATCAAAAGTTTGTACCCGGTTACAACGGGATTGCCGCGCCACTATCCAGCCTAACCCGCAAATCAGCACCAGACCGAGTCCTCTGGACCCCGCAATGTGAAGCTGCCTTCCAGGAGCTCAAGGACAAACTGACGTCACAGCCAGTCCTGCGACTCCCCAACCACGGACAGCCCTTCGTCCTGCGCACGGACGCCAGCGACGTAGGCCTCGGAGCCGTTCTACTCCAACGGGACTCCTCGGACGCCCCGACGCTCTTCCCCGTCGCGTACGCCAGCCGGAAGCAAAAGCCGGCTGAACTGAACTACGCCACGTCGGAGAAGGAGTGTCTCGCCCTCGTCTGGGCAGTCCAGAAGTTCCAGCTGTACCTCTACGGCTCACACTTTACCGTCCAAGTAGATCATCAGCCGCTTTCTTTCCTGGCGACATCTAAATCGCTCAACGCCCGGCTGATGAGGTGGGCTCTGCTGCTCCAAGCATACTCTTTCCAGCTGGAGCACATCCCAGGAAAAGACAACCACGGCGCAGACTTCCTCAGCCGCCACCCCGCAACAGACTCCATCGAGTCGCCACTGAGGGCCGACGCCCCAGCCTTCATACCCGCCGCCGCCCACTAACCGTAGCCGAGACCCGGCAGCTCCGCGGACCCCAGCCTTGGGCATCCGCCATCGACTACCAGGAACCCCGCATCGCCCCGCATCTCCCGGATCATCGCAACCATCTTCGCATCCCGCATCTGACCTCAGAGCTGATTGGCCGCGTCTCAGTCGAGGCCTAGGACCTCGCCTTTTTCCTTGGGGGGGCCTCTGTGACGAGGCGTGCAATCGAGCTCTGAGTCAGACAGCACCCACTCATCTCTCCCAACCATCCAGTTACCCCCTCTACAGATCCAGTCACCCCTAGGACGCGCGCTGGCTCATTCGCTTAAGCCCCGCCCCTCGGGACTCAAGTTAAAGCCTGACACACAACCAAACTCGGTGTCAGATGCAAGCCCTCCAGCCTTCCAGCCACAACAACTTGTCCGAAGACACGTCTCCATCGACTGGCGACCTCTGAGCTACGGCAGTACTCGTGTGCTTCACCCCGTCTTAGTCAAGGTAAGAGAGGAAACTTACTCTTTGTCATGTAGCAGGCCCATCACCCGTCGTTCGCCCCCACGTTCGTATGTCCTGTCGATATGTACGTTCGTGTTTATAGTTTTGTCTTGATGTGTTGCTGACATGTATTATTGCCTTGTATATATTATCCGCCTTGTTTATATGACTCATGCCATGTTTGAATTTATACTTGTATGCTCCATGTTAGCCCCATGTGTAAATATCCCATGCCATGCTGTCCCTCCATATAGATTAAAGTCCCCCAGTACAGCTCTTGCCTACCACCCCTTTGTCCTGTACCCACTCCATTTGCTTCCCCCTGCTCCCAATGTATAAATATTTGCCCCTGTTACCACTACCCCATCTTAATGCGCCGAAGGTATCATATATTAGCGGCTGCCAGTAAGCACCACATTGGCCCCATAAACCTAGTTGCATTGTTAGACTGTTGGTATATGCGCCGGCTCAACCTTGACCGGTCAGCCAATTTGAAATCTGAATGGGCAAACTCGCGCCACAGGCGCTGAACCCAGGATATACCTATCCCCCGCTGATACAGAGTCTGTATTGCGTTACAGACGGCTCCTGTGCAGGGCTCATACCCCAGCCTTGTATCATCTCTCGGTCGCTGACCCGCTGCAGGCCCCTGACAACCCAGGGAGTCAACGAGAAGCGTTCCCCCGAATTTCATCACTCCATAGACAGCTAGCAACGTAAGCTGAAATCTACGCCTGTACCTCAACCAAGATTGGCATCCCCGGTCATTGCGCAAGAAGCGTGACCGACTGACCTGCATTCCAAGTGACGCCATGCTAAGCCTGGTCATCAGTCCAACCAGACTATTTTGGAACAACCACCGCCCTTCAATAACCAGCTAAGTTATTGACCCACGAGCATCACCACTCTAAGATCATCTGGCCAGAGACCCTCCAGATAAACTCTTGCCCTGTGATGATATCAGTCCACAGTAGCACTAGTACCCCCGAAGTCATCCACCCAGAATATCTCCGAGCTACTCCCTACTGATATAGACGCTACCCCGTGACTCACTATTAGCATTACTCAATATAGACGACCCAATTCGATTTAATAAAACTTCCTAGTTGTAAATTGCACTTACCCAGACTGGCCTTTGTTTTCGAATTTCTCAACTAGTGTAGTATACCATCTTTCTCGTCTACCCTTTGACTGTCTCTCATTTAATTAGTGGCCCTAGCCTTAATTCTCTTGAATGTCATCGCATCATTAGCCTAACAAAGGAGGTAATACAGCGCGAGAGATTAAGAGCTTACCCTCCATTCCCCCAACCCCTTTCTTTGTGACAGATATATATATATATATATATATATATATATATATATATATATATATATATATATATATATATATATATATATATATATATATATATATATATATATATATATATATTGGTTCTTTTAAAATTTATTTCTTGCGATTGTTTTTTTAAACATTTATTTTTTTGCGGGAAGGTGAAAAGGGGAGAGGGAGGGGGGGGGGGGGGTATAACCTTAATCTTTGAGAGACCCCAGCTGGAGTGTTATTCTATATATATTTTTTATTTTTAATAATACTATTTCTTTTCTAGTTTAACTCGTCATTGTATTTCTTTTTTTTGTTCCCAAATTTAATAATAATAATAATAATAATAATAATAATAATAATAATACTAATACTACTACTAATAATAATAATAATAATAATAACAACAACAACAACAATAATAATAATAATAATAATAATAATAATAATAATAATAATAATAATAATAATAATAATAATAATAACAATAATAATAATAAATAATAATAATAAATACTACTACTACTACTACTACTACTACTACTACTACTAATAACAATAATAATAATAATAATAATAATAATAATAATAAATAATAATAATAATAATAATAATAATAATAATAATAATAATGCATCATTTTTGAATGTGTTAAAATTTGCAATTATCTCTGAACAAAAGCGTCGCCCTGTTATTGCTCTTGTTGTGATGTTTTTTTGTTTAACCACGCAATCTCTCTATTTGACCTTGTACGCCCTACATTTCTATGTATTTTTGAAACATTGCATACTTTGCGTTTAACCTCACAATTGTATTCTTTTGTGTTTGTTTTACATTAAGCTTATTATAATTTACTTTAGAGTACTAATGAATTTCCGTTCAATTCATGTTGTTTACGTGATTCATTTTATCTTATTATATATTTTAAATAATTATATACGTCAGTTTATATTTTAATCTAATTACTCATGGCGCACGCCTGTCTTCTAACATTCCTCCTCCCCCACCCCCTTCCGTGGAGGTGCCGAAGGTTTCTGTATAAATAGTATCCCCACTTTCTAAAAATGTAGTGCTTTAAATTCCAGCTGTCGTTGTCTTTCTCCTATGTTCTTTCTCATTCCTATTCTGTTCTATCAATGTACTATGCGATTTTCTTCGCTAGACCAGTCACCTAAACTTTTTTCCGTAAAACTCTTCCAAAACTCCTCATTTGTGTATGAGGTCTGTCTCGTCAGCTTGGGAATATTGGACACTTTCTGCCAAATGGTCACTAGGGTTTCTTATGATATTATTATTTAGCAATATAGGCATTTTATGGTTGGTTGGTTGGTTGTTTTATTAATGTCTTTTTTCATAAGGATTATAAAAACCATACATACAGATTCACGCATTTAAACAGACACATATAAACACATACATGCACACAGGGACTATTACTATCTATCTAACAGAACAATAACAATTTCAGTTAAATAAAACGAGCGACTGGATAATTGATTAAAGCTTTTGCCAATCCCACATTTAATTCATTGCTAATGTTTTTAACTGATGTTATAGTATTTACTTCAAGGGGCAAAAAGAGGATGAATCTGAATACAAATAATATATGTTTTAGAGTTAGAGATTGATCACAAATGCACTTTACATTTTTACAATATTTGGTTTTAATTGAATTTAATAATATTCTGTTTGCCATAGACGAAACTGATCTGGGAAATCAACGAAGAATTTTATAGTTTGTATAGAGCTGAAGTTTCTTTACAAGATCATTTTCAATATTGTTTTGAATGTCTTTGGAAGACAGATTTAATGTAACTGATAGGTAATTAATATTTAATGCACCTAATTTTGCAGCACGATCAGCCCAATCATTATATAGAAATCCGCAATGTGAGGAAATTTAACAAAAGGTCACTTCAGTACCACTAATTATATATCAATCCATGAATAACGTTCTTAATCTAAAAAATAATCTCTTTTCGTTCACAGTTAATACTAGTCTAGATTTTAGAGCTTCTACATGTAAAACAGATAATCAAAACATAGAACTATACTAAATATATTCAGACAAAATATAAATTTAATTTAGAGCCATTAATATAGCAATTAATTCCGCAGTTAAGATAGAATAACATTTTCCTGTATAAAACGATTCTGATATTTTCATATCTGGGATAACAAAAGCAGCTCCTGTTTCCCCTGTTTCTAAAACAGATCCGTTAGTGTATACTGGTAATTTTCCTGAATATGTCTCACATAAATGAACTTCAACTGCAAGAAAATTCGGATTTTGACTTTTTTTTTCATTACAATAAATGTATATCATAATGTGCTGTTTCAAGTTCCCATGGAGGTACTGGTGATATTATATCCTTACGTAAATTATCAATATGTGTTATACCTAACTGCATAAAATCTTTAGTATATGTTGCTATTGTTTGAAAAGAGTGCACCTTTTGGGCATGTTTTGGAAAATCTAATAAAAATCTCTTCATCTGTACTATTGTTTAAAGCTATTGCTCTGATTATATATTTCGCACAAGATAATCTCCAATAATCATCTAACTTTATAATACCTGCATGTTTATATGCTTATGTTGTTTTTGTACGAATAGGCACTCCTAACGCTAATTTTATTGCCTTACTGTCTACGCTTTGTAACTTTTTGAGGTAACTATTTGGAGAAGAAAAATATGCTTCCTGTCCATATGTTAACTTTGATCTCACTAGGGCACTAGCTAAATGAACTAATGTTTTTTCATCTTGTCCCCAAGATTGTTTGCTTATAATTGTCAATAGGTTATAACTTCTAACAGCCTTTTGGATTACATACTCCATGTGTCTTTTCCAATGTAACTTGCATGTTAAATATAGTCCTAAAAATTTAACCTTTTTAACATATTTTAGTTCTTTATTTTTAGTTACTAATTTTGGAAGTTGTCTTGGTTCCTGACCATTACTAAAAAGTACCAAATTTGTTTTTTCTTTTGATAGTTCGAGACCATTTTGAGTCATAAACTGAGTGATGTGATTTTTTTTCATATATTTTTCCATTTTATATTTTATATGTAAGCCTATATGTTTGGTTGATATTTTATAATGATGTTTACGTTCTAATTTGCTTTTGTAAACGGGGGTTCGATGATTTGGGGCATTGCATCGGCGTCCCCTGCGTGGGATGCCTTTTTTGTGGGGCGACAGGCTGGTGGAGTGCCTTCAGTGTTACCACTGGGGTTGTTTCGGTGGATCTTTTGTCCGGATCTGGGGGTTTTGTTCTCTATCAACCGGGTGGTGGTCTTGATTTTGTGGTCCTGATTAGTTTCTTTGCTGTCTGCTGGACCCAGTAAGCAATGAATAACTAACTGACGAACGTCTTCTAACATTAAATTTTTTTCGATTTCGCCTTAAGGTCTTGTATCTTGAGTTTTGTAAGGATGGCAGGGTGGGAGGGTGGGAGGGTTCGACCAGTACGATTGGATTAGTCAATTGATACAACTGTCTCTGAACATGCCTTATTATCCATATGCAAATTGTTCCACACCCCAATTTAATATCAACATTATGCTATATGTTTTGTCTTTAACAAAAGCTGGTTTGCATTTAACGTAGGTGTGATAGGTGATACAGAATATAATTTGTTTTTTAAAAATGCTTGATGATGGTAATAGTAATAATAATGCAGTTACAATTGTTTTTGTTGCTTGATGATGGTAATAGTAATAGTAATGCAGTTGCAATTGTTTTTGTGCTAGTGAATGTGTGATGATAATGCTTGAAGATGGTAATAGTAATAGTAATGCAGTTACAATTGTTTTTGTGCTAGTGAATGTGTGATGATAATGCTTGATGATGGTAATAGTAATAGTAATGCAGTTACAATTGTTTTTGTGCTAGTGAATGTGTGATGATAATGCTTGATGATGGTAATAGTAATAGCAATGCAGTTACAATTGTTTTTGTGCTAGTGAATGTGTGATGATAATGCTTGATGATGTTAATAGTAATAGTAATGCAGTTGCAATTGTTTTTGTGCTAGTGAATGTGTGATGATAATGCTTGATGATGGTAATAGTAATAGTAATGCAGTTACAATTGTTTTTGTGCTAGTGAATGTGTGATGATAATGCTTGATGATGGTAATAGTAATAGTAATGCAAAAAAAAAAAAATATTTTATGTGGTCTGCCTGTTAGCGGCTTTTGTAGATGCTATGTTTATATGCTGCAGGGTGGTGGCTAGAGGCTGCTATTGAATTTAGCGTACAAAGTAACTATACTTTCCAAAGAGTTATTTGTTGTTGGAAGCTTCTTTTTTCAATTTTTATTGGGAAAATATTCACTGTGAATG
>CM072516.1:5259756-5287256 GCA_036898135.1 Oncomelania hupensis
TCGCCCCATTCCCCTTCTTAGAAGTCATAATCCTTTTTTTTGTTTTGTCATAACTTTCTTCAATGAAGTTTTAACATTCACAACCCCACCCCCTTCCTAGAAACCTCAATAAATATATTTCTAAATATTCCCTTATACCATGTTCTTATGTAATATTTTGTGGTGAAAATAAAAATAACCCAAAAAAAATGTTCCAATAGAGTCTGTATGATGTTTTACGAAAAAAAAATTTCCTCATAAAAATTCCCTCATAACATTCTTCAAGGAAGATTTTACATTCCTGTTGGCTGCATCCTCTACTTCTTAGTACCCATTATGTTCTAATTAAACAACAAACGTTGGTCATAACAGTCCTCTATGACTTTTACATTCCTTTCACAGTCAACTTTGTGAGTTTTGGCTTCTTCTGAGTGGCATAGTCAAATGAAAAAAATAAACAAGAAATGATTCGGCGTCCACACCTCTTCTCACGTCAGCAGCAGACGAATCGAAAAGGTTTGTGAACTGAAGAAGAGAAAACGAGAGAAAAAAAAACTGTCTACAATGCTTCAATATAGGTTGTTTGCAGAGAGAGAGAGAGAGAGAGAGAGAGAGAGAGAGAGAGACAGACAGACAGACAGACAGACAGACAGACAGACAGACAGAGACAGAGAGAGACAGAGACACATAAACATTATATTACATGGTTACTGCTTTAGGTCCAGCGGACTCTTCCGAGCCAAATCAGGACCAGAGAGACATAAAGACAGAGAAAGATAGAGAGAGAGAGAGAAGAACTTTTTAGACTAGAAGAAGAAAAACAACAAGAACACGAAGAAGAAGAAGTTGAAGAAAAGAAAAGCTCATTATACCGGCTAGCTGTACCACGATGAACGCTTTCGCGGAAGAATATAATTTGCGGAACGTGCCTAAGTATAAGTACAATGCAATTACCCACTTTGTAGATTCTCTTTAAATCTAACTATGTTCAGCATTAAACCGAAAACGTACACCTGCCTTTTGAAACACCCCGGATGACAACAGACGGTTACAAAAGGAACTCATTCTGGACTTTCAACAAGAGGAAATTCATTAAGTAAATTTTGTTAACATTAAATCAATGGATGAAACGTGAAAAAGGAAAATAATTCAATCAAATGTAAACAAATCACATACACACAAATAGCCCAAAATAAGCAGTTTCCAAAAGTTTTCACTTAGTTTTTTGCGGTTGTTGCGATTCGACTTTATCTTAACGATTCGAAAAATAAAATATGGAATGACAGATCGGATTATCTTACCTAACTTAACTTAGATACTGCTGCAAAACGTGTTTAGAAAATGATGAAGGACAATGACCCTGACCTTTTAGAAAGTACCGACTGACGGTACCGACGGTACTGAAAGTACCGACTGGCTGTGCTCTGCTATTGAAAGACAGCCCACGATTTGAAGTACCCGCAGACCAATCTCAACACAATTGCGTCAATCTTTTTTCTTTTCTTTTTTTTTGAAGATATAGAGCAAAACGTGTTAGCAACAAAATGCTTCAGTGACCTTGATCCCTAAGTTAAAGCAAAACTAATGGCATGGGAGGCAGGCCACTATTCTAGATAATGTTTCTGTGAAGTTGGGTCAAAATCCTGTTCAGTGGTTTTTGAGATATGGTTTTCAACGGAGTGACCGACAAACTGACATTTTGACTCGTTCTGATTCCCGAATATTTCAAAGTATTTCCGGATATCTGGAATTGATTAAAAAAAACTTTTTAATCAGCCGAAGAAATGGGAAAAAAAGATTTAATAACATAATTTCAGGTGAAAGCAATAATTGTCAAATAACGCAGATTAAGCAAACATTACAAATCCTGGAGAAAAAGTACATAAAATCCAATGTTTGTTTTCTCAAGTAAATGCGGAAACAGGGTCCAGAAATACAGGTTAAATTCGATTTCGTGCAACAAAACGAGAAAAGCAAATCCTGTATTGTAACCTTTGGAAGAAACCCATATGATGAAAAATCACGAAATATCACGGAATTAATTCAGAAAAGCAATCTTTTGAGCAAAATGAAGCAGTCGCTAAAATGGCACGTGACATTAAACGATGTGAACTTTTGAAACACGTGCGCGTGTTCAGTGACGCCATTTCGACCATGACTTTAGCAATCTAAGACCGAGTTTTTAAAGTTAATTTTGTCAGGACTTTGAGAAGCAAGTTTTTTTTTTCTACTGAAGGCTAGCCCATAATTTGTAGTACCTTTATACCAACGCTCACCAACATCGCTTTAGCTGTTTTGGAGATATTGAGAGAAAAACAAACCGCGTTTAGCAACCAAATGTTTGCAGTGACCTTGATCTTTGAGGTAGAGCAAATAAGATGGCACAAGATGCCGGACACTAACCTAGGTAGCTTCCCTAGGACGTTTAGTCGAAATCCGTTCAGATGACAGACGGACAGACCCATTCGTTCTGATTACCTTAAACTATTTCAAAGTATTTTTTGTTAAATCTGGAAATACGAGAAGAATAAAATAATTACATCGAAAAGAAAACAAAGAGGTATAAAAGAATGCGTTTAATATGCTCGTAGCACTATAAGAAGTCAACAGATACAACGCACACTTTCTCCATTCCTACCCACCCACACACACCACAACTCCCCCTCCCGTCCCCCGGGCCCCCACTCCCTACAAAATCTTATAATTATAATAAAAGTGTCCAATTGTACTCTTATCTTGATCGTCTCAGACACGAAAACAAAAAAGGTTCCAGGAACCTAAAAGTGAAAAACTAAATATTAAGTTAAAAGTTTAACTAGGTCTGTTAACTAGGTCTTTTAAATGTTTACAATGATCCTTTGTTCGTATGCGTGTGCATGTTTTCCTGTTTGTGCACGTGTATGCCTATGCGTTTGTGGTGTGCATGTGTGAGTGTGCGTGCGCGCGCGTTTTGACTACGTAAGCGTTAACTTTTTGAAATTAAAAAAGGTTAGAAATATATCTGAACTAAAACTAAAGATGGTGGTTTAATATAATTTAGTTTTTCTTGTACTCCGTAGTACATGTATGTATATTACCGCTAATAATTCTTATTACAATTCAGAATTATGAAAATATTTATTTGTGCAAAGGAAAAAAAAACGAACACTTTTACCCAAGCCCAAATCCCGCACTCCTCAGATCCACCCTATTATGCCCACAAACACGATTTCATTCCCAGGTATGAAGACCACTAAGAACAACAATTACAAACATTAAAAGCAGTATTTCATCAAATCTCAAAATCCACTGAGGCTGTACTCTAAATTATCGAACCCCCTTTTACAAAAATAAAACAGAACATAAACATCATTAATAAGTAATAAAACGCAGACATATAAAATGTCTACATTGCTAAATAATTATACCATAGAATGAATGCCCTAGTGACCACTTGGCAGAAAGCGTTCAATATCCCCAAGCTGACCCAACAGACCCCATACACAAATAAGGAGTTTTGGGAGTGTTTTCCAGAAAAAAAAGGTAGGTGACTGGTCTGGCGAAGAAGAAGATAGTTGTCACATCCAGTGACTCAACAGTGGGCACACATGCGTGTGCTAACCACACGAGAAACACCCACCTCAAATATCTAACACATAAAACACACCACACGAGAAACACCCACCCCAAATATCTAACACATAAAACACCAGCGTGTGCTAACCACACGAGAAACACCCACCCCAAATATCTAACACATAAAACACACCACAGGAGAAACACCCACCCCAAATATCTAAGACATAAAATACACCACACGAAAAACATCCACCCCAAATACTTAACATATAAAACAACAACCCACCAGAAACACCCACCCCAAATATCTAACACATAAAACACCAGAAAGAACAATTACAACAATTTTATTCACACAAAAATAAAATTATATCGTTATAACTCACCCCTTACCCTGTATACCCACAATAGATATAATCACACCCAATTACAAGGCAAATAAAAGTAGTAAACAAACAATACTAATAAATAATTGAGATAATAGTTTCCTTTGGAGTCTTTCTTGCTACAGCCTAAATAAACGAGTTGCTGTAGACCAGCAAATTATTTAACCAAATTGTACAAAGTATTAATATACACAAAGACTTAATAATATGTTGTTTTTTTTTATTTTAATGCTTTATTGTCCCTTTTTATCGGGAAATTCTGGGCCGCCTCCCCATGTGGAAGGCGTAGTCGCAGCCTGTGGCGCGCCCAAACCCAACCTACCTAACATTAGTTGTGATTTTTAAAATTTAGAAATTCTTTAAATTTTTGAAATATTTTGAAATTTTGCTGGGGGAGCAAACCGGAGTACCCGGAGAAAACCCCCGAGACGTTGCCCGAGTCGAAAGTAAATAATATTCGGAGAAACATAACGCCCCGATGCAGGATCGAACCCACACCTGTCAGGCGCCATTGGTTTCTGGCCTGTGGACAAAGCAAGTTAGTCCCGCCTTAGCCCACTTGGCCACAACGCTCGCTGTATTGTCAACAATAATAATATTTCTCAGTGGCTACAAATTATACTGGATGTTAGAGTATAGAAAATGCCCCTAACTAAGTAAATATAATTTCTTGTCTTATTTTATTTTATCTCAGTTCATTATTTTATCTATCTCAGTTCATTATTTTATCTTATCTCAGTTCATTATTTTATCTATCTCAGTTCATTCTTTTATCTTATCTCAGTTCATTATTTTATCTATCTCAGTTCATTATTTTATCTTATCTCAGTTCATTATTTTATCTATCTCAGTTCATTATTTTATCTTATCTCAGTTCATTATTTTATCTTATCTCAGTTCATTATTTTATCTTATCTCAGTTCATTATTTTATCTTATCTCAGTTCATTATTTTATCTATCTCAGTTCATTATTTTATCTATCTCAGTTCATTTTCTTGAGCAACTTTATGAGGGAATAATAAACAACTTTTCCTTACGGACTTTCTAAGTTAATCTCTCTGGATGGCAGTCAGCGACCAGTGTGGTTCCCCCAGATGCTCAGGCCAGGCTGCTCATAGGCTCCCAGTGGTTCCGGTCAAAGCCCAGCCACGTCACATCCCAAGATGGAGATGCCAGTACCAGTACACTAAGATATACACAAGAGTAGATTCTTGCATTATTAATCAAACACGTAGGAAAAATGCCCACATACTTTTCTGCATCGTAGTGCACGTACCCTTCTCCGTTTTCCCCATTAACAAGCCCGCTCATAAATTACTCTCCTTTATCATGATTAAAATGAACGAACGCTCAAATTATTTCCCTTTATTATAATTGGAAAACAATTTAATTGCAAAGTATGAATTATCTCCCTTTACAGCCATTGAAAACAATTGATCGAATTCCATTGAAAACATATAAATATCTTTTCTTAATTGTTGAAAAAATTGTTTTCATTTCACATTTTACTTCCCTTGACAATGCTCGCAAAGAATTCAAACTTAAATGCATAAATTACTTCTCTTCAAACAGTTGCAGATAATCAAATATAAATTATTTCCTTGCATTCCAAAAGCATACTTTCTCTACCAATATTTCATTTCATTCAAAATATAAAATATATACATTTTTATACAAATATGCTTGCCCCCGAGCAAAAAATGTCCATTTAGGGATTGACTGCAGGTACTTACAATTACCCGTGCTTTCCTCGGACACGAAGACACAACACACACAAAAAGACAAGTCCGAATGGTCACAGATGTATATGCAGCTCTCTTCTCTTCTCGCAGGACATCAGCCCCAGGACGACTGGCGGCTGCCTAGCAGGGTGGTCAACAGCAGGACTACACACTGCTTGAGATAGATGGCAAAAGGTACACAACCACGGCCCACACAATCCCCACTTGAAAAACTCTGCTGGCAATAGAGCAACAATCTGTTCAAAATACTTTCTGCGACTCCCAATGTTAATAACGTACGGCAGTTTTATTTGCTCGCACTCTCAAATTTAGTGCACATATTTGCTCACTGCAAAAACTTGCACGGCACATGGCTAAACAACCCTGTCCTCATAAGCATAGGTGACAAAGCAATACCAACAAAATAATGCACGTGTGGAAAATATATTATTTGCAAACTCAGCAATAAACTTTAATTTATGTTCTCTCCCTCAGTCACCTTCCACCCTCTACAACAGGCTTAGAAATCCTATTATCACAGGCTGAGAAAACCGAGTAAAGATGGTGACGTTCATGTGGTCAGTGTTATTTAACCCTCCCTGTCCTAATTGGGCGCTGCTCGCTTCCCTAACATAACGACTCAGATGCCGTCAGGCTGAGCAAGGCCAAAGTTGAGGTAAAGGTTATTGAAGGTGAGGTAAGGGTTAATAAAAGAAGATTTTTAATTATTTTGTTTAATTAAAATGATGACCAGCAACACTATATGGCACCCAACATGGACATCAAAGTCTAAGGCCAATCCCTCAGCACAGTGCATAGCTTCAAATATTTAGGAGCCATTGTATCAGAACATTGTTCCCGACAGGAAGCCCGCTCCAGGATCGCACAAACAACTGCTGCCCTGACAAAGTTGAAGCCCATTTGGAATGACAGGCCCATTGTTACACTCGAATCGATGTTGGTGTTTTCTATCAGTATTTGATTCAGCCCCAATGCTTGGATCCCTGATAGGTGTGTAACTCAGATTCGTTTATCCACGCAGCCTGCTCACTCAGCAACAAGACCCGGAGTCGACGTATGAAGTTTTCCACTTTTATTCAGCACACATCAACAACTGCATACAATCGCTCAATCGCCTTTCCACTCTCAACTTTTACTTTCCAACTCACTATCAACAACTATCCACAACAACACACAGAGCATCGAATATATAATTTTTTCTCTAGTCCAGAACAAGGTGGAACGATCTCGTTTGACGCAATTTACCCTTTAAACTTCGTCATCACTGTCTTACGTCATACATATTTCTTCTCCTTCCGGGAACGTTCACAAACTTCGACATTTATCGGGAAATTTCCATCGACAGTAAATACGCGAGTCTAGAGGATTCTCCAATAATATCGACCAACCAAAATTATCAACGTTATACAAAGCTTCCTCTAACCACAACGCAAACTCAAATCAAAGGTAAATAAACTCCATCATTGAATACTTTGCAAATCGAAACGATTAGATCTATCGTGCGCGCTTCAGACATACTATCGTTCGCGTTTCAACGTAACACCCATCAGTCTACATTCCAAGGTAAGATTGCTGCGCTCCCTTGTCATCTCCATTTTCCTATACGCTTACGAAACATGGACCTTCACAGCAGATGTACAACGAAGAATACAAAGCATGGAGATGAGGTGCAACAGAAGACTTCTGGGCATTTCCTATACCCAGTACATCACCCACAACGAAGTCCGACAGACCATCACACAAGCCATTGGACAACACGATGACATGCTAACAGTAGTGAAGAAACGGAAACTCCGATGGTATGGCCACGTCACCAAAGCATCAGGCCTTGCCATAACTATCCTGCAAGGCACGGTGCAAAAAGGCAGGAGAAGAGGGAGACAAAAAAGAGGTGGGAGAACAACATTCGAGAATGGACAGGTTTGACACTGAACGAAGCGATGAGGTTTGCTGAGAACAGAGAGAGATGGAGTATGCTGATTAAAGGATCATCTTTGGTGCTCCAACGGACTTTGAGTTACGGGATAGGATAGGATAGAATAGGATAGGATAGAATAAGATAGGATAGGATAGGATAGGAAGGGTTAATAAAAGTGAGGTAAGTGTTATGGCAGTCTTAATTGGAAGGTTCTTGGAGGCTAAAACACTTTTGTCGAGGCTCTCAGATCCCGAACCTAGGTTGCTAAACCTTTTGGACAAAAAAAATTAAAATAAAAATTAAAAGGTTCAGGAACTTAGGTTTCGGGATATGAGAACCTCGGAAAAAGGCTTTTGAACTTCCACGAACCTTCCAAGTAGGCAGAAGAAGAGGGAGACAGAAAAAGAGGTGGGAGGACAACATTCGAGAATGGAGTGGCTTGACACTGAGCGAAGCCATGAGGGTTGCTGAGGACATAGAAAGATGGAGTACGCTGGTTAAACGATCATCAGTGGTGCTCCAAAGACCTTGGAGTTACGGGATAGGATAGGATAGGGACCTTGCAATGAAGACAGGCCATTAACTATGGCAACGCAATTTATTTTGACTCTGTCAACGAACATCACCACCTCACTCAGGAATGCCGAAATCCACAAAATTGCAAATCTGCCCTGCAAAGTTACTCGCCCAAAGTATTTTACTATGCGTCCATGACTACAGTGAGCAAAGACTTTGTGAATTTCGTAGCACTACAAGGGAACATCATCATCATCATCATCATCATCATCATCATCATCATCATCATCATCATCGTCATCATCATCGTCATCATCATCATCATCATCATCATCATCATCAACATCATCATAAACGACTTCCACACACATTTAACCGAATACAGTTGGTAGTCCAATGCAACTTGAAAGAATCATTGAAAATAAAATGGATGGTAGTAACTACCAGACGGCGGCAGCAAAAGATTGCTATTCGGGTTAGTCAGTTAAAAGGATTACTCCTCCGAAAGGAATTCGTCTGCCTGGTTATTGCTTTCAGAACCTTTTTAACATTGCATTACCGCAACTAGCATCAACCGGTTGATAATTGATCCTATCCCGTAACTCCAAAGTCGTAGGGGCACAACAGATGATCGTTTAACCAGTGTACTCCATCTTTCTCTGTCCTCAGGAACTCTCATGGCTTCGTTCAGTGTCAAGCCAGTCCATTCTCGAATGTTGTCCTCCCACCTCTATTTATGTCTCCCTTTTCTTCTGCCTCCTTGTACGTGCCTTGCAGGATGGCCTTTGCAAGGCCCGATGCTCTGGTGACGTGGCCATGCAATCGGAGTTTCCGTTTCTTCACCACTGTGAGCATGTCATCGTGTTGTCCAATGGCTTGTGTGATGATCTGTCGGACTTCGTTGTTGGTGATGTGCTGAGTATAGGAAATGCCCAGAAGTCTTCTGAAGCACCTCATCTCCATGCTTTGTATTCTTTGTTGTAGATCTGCTGTGAGAGTATATGTTTCGCAAGCGTATAGGAAAATGGAGATGAAAGAGAGCGCAGTATCCTTACCTTAGAATGTAGACTGATGTAGACTGAATGCAGACTGCTTTCCAAATGGGCTTCAACCTTGTCAGGGCAGCAGTTGTTTGTGCGATCCCGGAGCAGGTTAACTGTCGGGACCCATTGTCTGATACAATGGCTTCTAAATATTTGAAGCTATGCACTGTGTTAAGGGATTGACCTTGGACTTCGATGTCCGTGTTAATGCCATTGGTCCTGGAGAGGACATCTTGTCGGGACTTATTGTCTGATGCAATGGCTCCTAAATATTTGAAGCTATGCACTGTGTTGAGGGATTAATCTGTGACTTCGATGTCCATGTTGGTGTTGTTGGTCATCAGTTTGGTCTTCTCTGCATTTATTTCCTTTCCATAGGGTCTGGAGGTGGTGTCAACCCACTGTACCAGCTGTTCACGTTCTTGTTCCTCTGCATCCAATCCATCAATGTCATCCGCAAAACAAAGGTTGGAGATTGCTCTGCCTTCGTGATCTGCAAGGGCATCAGACATGATGCGCCTCAAAGAAGATTTAAAGAGTGTTGGAGAGTAAGATCCTTGACCCATACCGATTGTTGTTCTGAACAGTTTCCTATGGCGCTCTTTGGATGACTGGTAGCCTTGTCATGGCATTTAGACTGCACAATTGTAGGTGTAAGATTTTGATGTCATATTTTGGGGTTAAAAACACATGCTATAGATGGGTGCTGTAGGTATTAAGAGATTATTTTTAAAATCTAGGTATAAATTTGTAAAATTATTTTTGGATTGCTGCAGCTGAAGAGAGGACCTTGGGATGGCTCTTCAGCTGATGGTGATTTATTCAGAGTATTACTTGTTGAGTATTATTATGAATGCTGTGATTATGGTGATCACAATTACTGAGGTGATTATTTTTTGATTGAAGTAAAAAGATTTGTTGGAATAAAAAATATGTGCAATCATCGATTCTCCTCTGTTCTCTGAAGCTCCCTCCCGCTGACTTCCCATTGCTGCACTGCTGATTCAACTTCTTCTCGGAGAATTGGGAGGCCAATATGCCAGAACTCTTGAATCTCCGTTTGGTGTGTGGTTGTAAAGGTCAGAGCTGTACTCTGTCCATCTATCAAAGACTTCTTGTTCTTCTGTAAGGCATACGCCAGACGTGTTCTGGATAATTGGGAAAATTCGGTAAATTACGTTTTGTGGGTTAATTTTGAAAACAAAGTTCCTTTTAAAAGAGAATTAGGCACATCAGCAAAGAAAGGGAACATAACTTGTTTTACGTTGAAACGCGAATGGTAGTATGTCTGAAACGCGCACGATAGATCTAATCGTTTCGTTTTGCAAAGTATTCAATAATAGAGTGTATTTACCTGATTTGAATTTGCGTTGTTGTTAGAAGAGGCTTTGCATAACGTTGGTAATTTTTGTTAATCGATATTATTGGAGAATTCTCTGGATTCGCGTGTTTACTGTTGATAGAAACTTCCTGATAAATGTCGAAGTTTGAGAACGTTCTTGGAATATATAGAGGGATTTATGACGTAAGTCAGTGATCACGAAGTTAGAAGCGATTGGTTAAATTGCGTCATAAGCGATTGATCCAGGGTGTTCGGGAGAAGAAAGAGGCTATATATGTGCCACACTGTTTTGTGTTGTGGTCGAGGCGAGTTGAGTTGAGAATTGTATGCAGATGTTGATGTATGCTGAATAAAAGTGGAAAACTTAATAATAATAATAATAATAATAATGAAGTGTTCTTATTAAGCGCAATTCCCCTTGCGGGCTCAACGCGCATGCAAACAGCAGCCGCACGCATTCATACAAAAACACTGCCGTACGGGAATGGAGGGAGGGGGCAGAAAGTACTGGATTAGCATAAAAATGTCAACGGAGTAATGGTTTACAGATTAAAAGCTGCGCGAAAAAAGTATGTCTTGAGCTTTGTCCTAAAGCTCGCCAGCGATGAAACGTTCCTCAGCTCAGTGGGCAACGAATTCCATATCACAGGGGCCAGAGCACTGAAAGAGCGGTCTCCGACTGTTTTCAGGTTAGTTCTTAGAGTCTTAAGCAGTTTTTCGCTTGATGATCGCAAAGAGCGTGAGGGTTGGTAGGTTGTAAGCGCTGCGGACAGATATGGCGGAAGTGTAGCGTTGAAATGTTGGTAACTAAGAACAGCAATTTTGTATAGTATGCGGAAATGAATGGGCAGCCAGTGAAGTTCTTTGAGCAGAGGCGTTGTGTGGCAACGTTTAGGTTTACGCATAACAAGCCTTGCAGCATTGTTTTGAATCTGTTGCAACCGTCCTATTTGTTCGCTCGGCAGGCCGCCAAGGACCGAGTTGCAATACGAAGACTCAGTGACTTGTATGCTGATTGAACGGGTTACGTGGATTATCGAATCCGAGATTACACTCATCAGGAGCATTCACGCATTGGGGCTGAATCTACTACTGATAGAAAACACCACCATCAAACAGAGTGTAACAACTTGGTATTCAGCATCGTACAGACTAAGTTTTTTTTAGTTTTTTTTACTGTCAAACAGGAGGTCAGGTAAAAAGAGAGGTAAAGAAATAGAGAGAGAGAGGGAGGGGGGAGGGGTAGATAGATAGAGAGATAGCTGGGAGAATTTCTTCTAACACCACAATATGTCCCCAAACAATATGACATTTCAAAACATCTCTGATCCGGCATAATGCATTGAGTTGATACAGTTTCGGCTTTCCGAGGATGTGAACTTTTGACTTGGCTGACGTCATGCGATCCGGACCTGAACTTAGTTATATAATTCGGCTTTAAAACAGCTGCAGGTGATAAACAAAGGCATGCTTACAACTATGAGGCGCCATTTGTAAATTAAATCATTATTGTCATTATATCTATAGAACATACATTTTACCTGTATAAAAGATAATTGTATATTTTTTTTTATTTATTTTCTTTTTTTTTTTTTTTTTTTTTTTTTTACTTTTTTTTTTTTTTTTTTTTTTTTTTTTTTTTTTTTTTTTTTTATTTCTTTTTTTCTTTTTTTATTAATTTTTTTTTTTTTTTTTTTTTTTTTCTTTTTTTTTTTTTTTTTTTTTTTTTTTATTTTTTATTTTTTTTTTTTTTTTTTTTTTTTTTTTTTTTTTTTTTTTTTTTTTTTTTTTTTTTTTTTTTTAAACCATCATCACGCCGTTTGTAAATATTATTCCGAAAAACTATTTTATCTCTAAACACTTCGTTTTATCTCTAAACACTACATTTTATACATAAATAATTCATTTTATAGGTAAACAATTCATTTTATAACAACAAAGAGCTTTTATATCTATAAAATAAATGTTATAATATATACAATGCATTTTACCTGTAGAATGCATTCGGAGCATTATTTTACATTCCGCGCATGACATAATTTTATACTGACTTTCGAATTGCTGATCCCAGGGAAGCAACTCCATCCTCGTGTAGACTACTTGTAAACTTCTAAGCGACTCAACATGGTAAAGACCATTAAAGTCTACTACAAAAAATGGCAAAGACCATACTAGTGTACTATATAAATTGACGAGGACCATACTAGTGAAATGCTGATAAAACATCAGCGACATCATTGTCAGTCTCGACTGTTCCAATTATTTTTTGGTCGTCTTGAAAAACTATCGATAAGCACGAAGGCAAACCAGCTTCCATCGTAACTGTTACCTTGGAGATTGTTGACATCGCGGGAAGTCGATATAGGCCTAGCGGGAATTCCCTACACGCGCCGTAGGTATCTAAATTTAGCTTATGCAACGTCACTTCCACATGAAAAGGCGAGAGCCCAGCGCATACGTGCAGGAGGGGGAGGAGGGGAGGGGGGCCTTTTTTCGTTGAATTGGTTGAATGTACCTATTAACCAATCGTCCTCTATACGCTTAATGAATCCGGGGACGTAAATTTTAATTTTAAAAAAAAAAAAAAGAAGAAAAAAAAACGTCAGCCATCTTTGCGCACCGCATAGCAACTTTGGGTCGCTTAGAACGTTACAAAATAAAAATAATCGAAGGGAGAGAAGCAGTTATACAATGAGAAAGTTAGTATAAAATTGTTGTAAGGCGCCGACTGGAAAATAATTGTCGCGAATGCATTCTACAGGTACAATTCATTGTACGTGTTATAAAATGTATTCTATAGATATAAGTGCTCGTTGTTGCTATAAAATGAAGTGTTTACAGATAAAAGGAAGTTTTATAGATCGTTTTTGCTATAAAATGACTTGTTTATAGATACAATGACTTGTTTATAGGTAAAATGAATTGGTTACTTATAAAATGTTTTGTTTATAGATAAAATAAATTGGTTACTTATAAAATGTTTTGTTTATAAATAAAATAGTATTTTGTGTTTAATATTTACAAACGGCGTGACGATTCGTGTATGATCTCTTGTATATCGTAAAATGTAGTCTGTAGCTATAAAAATGTTGCTTTATAGCTATAAAAAGTGTTGTATTGCTATACAATGTATTTTATAGGTATATAATTCATTTTATAATTATAACATATCTTTTATACAGGTAAAATGTATGTTCTATAGATATAATGACAATAACCATTTAATTTACAAATGGCGCTTCATAACAACTATGAGGCGCCATTTGTAAATTAAATCATTATTGTCACTATATCTATAGAACATACATTTTACCCATATAAAAGATATTGTATACTTATAAAATGAATTCTATGTCTATAAAATACATTCAATAGCAATACAAAACTTTTTATAGCTAAAAACAACATTTTTATAACTACAGACTATATTTTACAATATACAAGAGAAATCATACGCGATCATCACGCCGTTTGTAAATATTATTCCGAAAAACTATTTTATATCTAAACACTTCATTTTATCTCTAAACACTACATTTTATACATAAACAATTCATTTTATAACAACAAAGAGCTTTTATATCTATAAAATAAATGTTATAATATATACAATGCATTTTACCTGTAGAATGCATTCGGAGCATTATTTTACATTCGGCGCATGACATTAATTTTATACTGACTTTCGAATTGCTGATCCCAGGGAAGCAACTCCATCCTCGTGTACTTGTAAACTTCTAAGCGACTCAACATGGTAAAGACCATTAAAGTCTACTACAAAAAATGGCAAGGACCATACTAGTGTACTATATAAATTGGCGAGGACTATACTAGTGAAATGCAGATGAAACATCAGCGACAGCATTGTCAGTCTCGACTGTTCCAATTATTTTTTGGTCGTCTTGAAAAACTATCCATAAGCACGAAGGCAAACCAGCTTCCATCGTAACTGTTACCTTGGAGACCGGCCCGGAGACGGTGTACAGAAAATACGAAAAGAGCGAAAAGGACAGCGAAAAGAGCGAAAAGGGGACGAAAAGGGCAAAAATAAGCGAGAAGGGCTCCAAAATAGGAAACAGGAGCCTAATTTAGCTCAACCCATAATAAAAGAAGCAGTTTAATGGTGAATTTGATTAATTATTAATGTTTTTATGTAAAATTACGCTCGAATTATTCGGGGATTTCCCTTCGGCCTTTGTAATGGAACCCATCGATCCAAGTACAGCGAAAAGAGGAATGTAAAGCGCGAAAAGGGGATTAAAAAAGCAAAAATGACACGTAATAAGCAAAATGGATTAAAAAAGCTTTCAATTAATATCAAAACATGGTTTTAATTGATACATTGGATTGCATATCACTGATAAATGAGCTTGATGCGTCAGATTTGGAGGCAAATTATGTGAAGGGACACTACTCCGAGGCAGAAAATACAAGCCAGTTTGCCAAACCCGGGAATAAAATGAGCGAAAAATGGAAATAAGAGAGCGAAAAGGAGCCTAAATATGATAAAGAGATTCAAAAGGAGTTCAATGCCTATCAAAAGATGCGTTTAATGGGTAAATTGGATTACATATCACTGAAATATCAGCTGTGTGGTGGGTGGCGGGT
Source organism: Oncomelania hupensis (assembly GCA_036898135.1). Classification (NCBI taxonomy): domain Eukaryota; kingdom Metazoa; phylum Mollusca; class Gastropoda; order Littorinimorpha; family Pomatiopsidae; genus Oncomelania; species Oncomelania hupensis. The sequence continues at coordinate 5,274,850 of CM072516.1, forward strand.
AGAAGAGAGGGAGTGGGCATTACTCTGTCAGCAACAGGAACAACTCACTATAGATAGTATAACTGTAAATAATTCTAAGCAGGTATTTATTTCCAAAAGTTATATATAATAAAGTATATTATCACTCCAGCTGCTTGCTCCACACTACCACCGGCGGTATGTTTGTCTCCTGAATACAAAAGAATACAACACTACAATACAACACTTTGTAATGAAAAAAAATTAGATGCATAACACACACTCCCCACATTAAAATAAAAATTAAAAAAATTAAAAAATCATAATAAAAAAAAAGAAAAATAATTTATTAAATAAATTGAGTCACAGGACAATCAATTAAAGCTTTTGCTAACCTTATGCTTATCTTAACCTTACGCTCACATCAAAATTTGGAGCCAAATGAGGTTAATTAGTTATTCATTGCTTACAGGGTCAAGCGGACTGCAAAGACCCGAATAAGGACCACAAAATCAAGACCACAACTTGTCTAAAAGAGGACTCACCCCTGCTCCATATCAAAGATCTGCTGAAACGTTAAACAACCTTAGTGGTAACACTGAAGGTACACAAAGGCACTCCACCAGCCAGTCACTTACAATAAAGGCATCTCACGCAGGGGACGCTTACAGACCTTGTTTCCTTCAAGAGCTGCTTAAAAACGCACTTGTTCCGCAAGGCGTTTTCTGTGTAAATAGTATGAACAGTAATAATACTTTCTGAATGATGCTGTACATGATGTAGTGCAAATGTTGTGATGATGCATACGAACGATGTGTGTAAGCGCATTGAGTTGTTATTCTAATAAAAAATGCGTTGTAGGCCTATAAATGCAATTTATTATTATTATTATTTGGCAGAAAGCGTCAAATATTCCCAAGCTGATCCAACAGATCTCAAACACAAATGAGGAGTTTTGGCCTGGAAGAGCTTTCAAGAAAACAGGTAGTCTAGGTGACTGGTCTAGCGAAGAAGACAGTATAGTAGATTGATAGAACAGAGCAGGAATGAGAAAGAACAAAGGAAAAAGACAGCGACAGTGGGAATTTAAAGCACTGATTTTCCAGAAAGTGGGGATAGAATTAATACAGAATTCCTCTCCCTCCTCCCCCAGAGGGGAATGGGGGGAGGGGATACCAAATGAGGTCCCTATTCTTGAACACCCATAAAGTTTTGAGAGCAATATGATGACTGTTGTATTGATAAATCATTTCTTGGAATTGGTTGTATTGTAGACTATTACATTTGGTTTAAAACCAGGATAACTCTGTCTTTGTGAGAGGAGATCAAAATGAAAAAGGGTTATTTATTGTTATAGAACACAGAATGGAGAATTGTTGCCTGCTTTTATCAAGGAAGAACCTGCAGAGATTTGTCAGCGAGAGCAAATATCATAGTTTTGGTATGACAAGTTAAAATCGTCAAATTGCACCAACGCAGTGTGTTACACTCGGTTTGATGATGGTGTTTTCTTTATCAGTATCTGATTCAGCCCCAATGCTGAATTCCTGATAAGGTGTAACTCAGATTCGTTTATCCACGCAGCCTGCTCACTCAGCAGCAACAAGTCAAAGTCTTCGTCTGAAGTTTTCCACTTTTATTCAGCACACATCAACACTGCATACAATTGCTTTCCACTTTCAACTTTTTTACTTTCCGACTCACTATCAACAATCTCCCAAAACAGCGCGGCACATAATTTTATAACCTCTCTCTCTTCCCGAACAATTTCGAACACAGTAGAAATGACGCACTACCACCAATCAAATAAAAGATCGTCATCACTGACTTACGTCATACATATTTCGTCTCCTTCCGGGAATACTTCGATATTTATCGGGAAGTTTCCATCGATAGTAAATACTCACATCTAGAAAATTCTCCAATAATATCGACTAACAAAAATTATCAACGTTATACAAAGCCTCTCCTAACAACAATGCAAACTCAAATCAAAGGTAAATAAACTCCATTATTGAATACTTTGCAAAACGAAACGATTAGATCTATCGTGCGCGTTTCAGACATACTACCATTCGTGTTTCAACGTAACACAGTGAAAATGTTCCACGAAACGAGGTTAAATTGTACTGTGTCATTCTTAGCCAAGTATCTGTTTGCAGGTTATTGTGATTTTGTTGCTTTTTATCAAAAAGCTACGTTTACTTTGTAATAAGAGTTTTTGTTCCAGCTTATACAAGACACCTTGGATGTCGTAAGTTATAAAATTAATGTATCTTTCTAATTTATTACAGTGTAAAAGAAGAACAACAGATAAGTCTGCTCTTCACACGTAAAAGATTTGTGACAAAGGGAAAGCTGTGGATATACTATATTCAAGAAATTAATAACACAAGTTTTATGATTTTTAACAGATTTTTATTTTGCTAAGTGCCATCCTATAAACACACTAGGAATATGGCATTTGAATAAAACATTTCAATATGAGAAAAATAAGAAACAAAACATCCAAGAACCATCCTTTTTGGTTTTCATTAAACACAAAATTGTCAACCGCTACTAGGAAAAGATAGTTTAAAGATTAAGTGAAAGAAATCATTACATAAAAAGTAGCTCTAAAAGTAAGTGTCAAACATAAGGTAATACAAAGTTTTAAAAAAAAAGAAAGTAAAACTAGCTATGTCTGCTAAAAGTGTTCAGCAGTACGTAATCACATATCATAATACATGCTTTGAAACTATATACACACATATAAGACAATGAAATTTGTATTTGAATGATTTCTTTTTTATAGGGTCCAGTTAACCTATTGCGATCATAGCTGGACCACACTCACACAGAAATGGTCTATCTCTTACAATATCGGAAAAACGTATACCCATACAAATTTATGATACTATGACTACCTTGCCACAAAGGTAAATAAAGCCAGGTAATGTTGAGGGTGTCATCCCTTCTGCTTAGTTAGTTATTAATTGTTTATAGAGTCCAGCGGACTGCAAACAGCGCTCTTCTGCTTATTTTGTCAGCCCCAAATTATAATCAAAATTTCTCAGCTCCAAATTACAAAACAAAGTGAAAAAATATGACAAATATGAATATTCAATATTTAATTCATCTGTATTTTATCAATCCCTTTTCACTGTTATTTCTTAGCATTTTTATAATATTGTGGTTGGCCTCCCTGTCTGTGGTGGCTAGGCAGTAAAAATTGTACAAACCAGGATGCTCTTTGGGTCTTTTTGGCCTCACCTGCCTTATGGATCATACATAAAAAGGCAGGTGCGGCCAATAAGACCCAAAGATCATCCTGGTGTGTACAATTTTTACTGCCTAGCCAACACAGACAGGGAGGCCAACCACAATATCATAAAAATGCTAAAAAAAAAAACAGTGAAAAGGGATTGATAAAATACAGATGAATTACATATTGAAAAAGTGAACACTGTACACAACAGAAAATTAGTAATTGATTAAAGGGTCCAACAGACTGTAAAGAGCTGAATCAGGGTCACAACTTGGTTGAAAGAGCCTCACCCATGATCCGTATAGAAGACCTGCTGAAACAACCCTAATAATAACACCGATTGCACTCCCACCAGCTGGTCACTTTACCATAAAGGCATCCCATGCAGGGGACGACGAGGCCGTATTCTAATGTATTGAATCTCCCAATTACAAAAACAAAATTGAATATACCTATCATTCTAAAATATTAACCAAACACATACATATAAAATGTCTACATTTTTAAATACCATAGAAAGACATAGTGACCATTTGGCAGAAAGCGTCCAATATCTCCAAGATGACCCAACAGATCCCACACAAAAATCAGGAGATTTGAGAGTTTCAAGAAAAAAAAGTAGGGAAAAAGATAAATTAACAGAACAAATTAGGAAAGAGAAACTACAAATGAGAATGACCAAAAAAATTGTAATTTAAAGCACAAATTTTCCACAAAGGTATACTATTTATACAGAAAACCCTGGCACCCCTGGGGGATGGGGGAAACACCAGTAAAGAAAGGAGAATGCAGAAATATAAAGAGTAATAGAAAAGAGGAAATTTAAAGCACTAAAATTCCAGAAAGCAGGGGAACTATTTATACTAAAACATCTCCTGGTAAACCCACTGGGGAAGACAATCAAATAAAAGCGTCATGGTAAAAGAAACAAGACAAAATCTTACAAATGACATAGTCATATCACATGACAAACGCTTTCTCTCTCTCACAAGAAGTGGAATAATAATATGCAAGAGGATAAAAGCCATACCACAATGCCAAGGGGGTAGGAGGTTGGTGGATTGATGGCCACAATATCCATCAAACTGCCATAATAATAACAACGTGTAAGATACAAATGATCATCGCGCATTGAATCATACATGTACAAACTTTCATTAAAATCAAATGTTTGATAGAAAATAGGTATATAATTATACATATATACATGAATATATACATGCATGCAATACACACATGAATATATACAATACATGCATGAATATTTTTAACACATTGATTTTCAAAATCAATAGTTGTATCCTTGAACCTGACACTACTCCCACAGACCAATAATTGGTTTAGAATGTATAACAGTGTAATTCACAAATAGCACACACACCAAAACCCCCAAAGAATTGTCATTTAAACGACCCAGCAAATAACATATACAAGGTTTTAGGCACAACATGGGAGTGTCTGACGGGCTACATTGTTGATAGTGCATGGCCAGGAAACCAACCAGGGAGCTGTCCTGAAGATCCATGATCGAAGCTTTCACAATGACGTGTTTTGTGTATGGAGCAAACTGTCTCAAACCTGCACATAAAACAAAGCAAACAACAGAGACAGATACACACCACCAATCACTAGGCAAAATCTATACAACTCGCATGCTCATGACAAGTATTATTCACATATTATATTACATATATATTATATAAATAAATAAACCTGTCAAAGCCTAGATAGATATTCACTGCTAAGATAGGGTAAGGATAGGATAAGATCAAAAGTAGGTTAAAACGCTATGAAAGTACTGTAAAACTTTACATCAAAATAACAATAATGCTATTTATAAGGCGCTTTATCTTATTAAGAAATAATTAAGCAAAACATAATAATAATAATAATAATAATAATAATAATAATAATAATAATAATAATAATAATAATAATAAAGAAATAAAATTAAAAGAGAAAAAAAGGAAGGGGAACGAGTTGGGAGCGGGGAAAGGAGAATGAATATGAGCAGTTGTTGCATTTTATTGTGGAAAGAGATGAGTTTTAAGGGCAGGTTTGAAAGAAGAGAAGATGGGCTTTTGTTGCAGTGAGACAGGGTGCTTGATCCAAAGGGATGGACCGTTTGACTAAAAGGCTCAAAGGCTGACACAAGTATTGTGCGGGGAATCAGAAGAAGAAGATGGTCGGTCTGAGCTAAGTGTATAGGATGGGGTATAAAGTCGAAGAAGGTAAGAGATGGAGTAAAGTTGTTGGCAGCTGTGTAACAAAGTGACAGGGTCTTGTATTGAATTCTCAGAGAGACAGGCAATTAGTGAAGATGATGCAATGAAAAATATGGCCAGATTTTTGTCTCTTTTAGAATGAGGCGGGTAGCATTATTCTGCACTGATTCTGTGGAATCAGGAAGGTCAGCAAGGAGAGAATTGCAAGAGTCTACATGTGAGAGGATGAGAGAAGTGACTAGTTTGGAAGTTGCTTCAGTTGTGAGGTACTCTTTAACAGAGCTGATACAGCGAAGTGGATAGTATTAACATGAATGAGTTGTGTGATAAATGTCTTTCAGCATGGAGAAATGAATTGTCTGGTCCGAAAAACAGGCAACCAATGAAGAAGGTGCAGTAAAACCTAACGGAGAAATATGATCAGATTTTATTCTTTGTTAGTATGAGGCAGGCAGCAATATTCTTAACACACTGAAGAGGTTGGATTGTCAAACCAGGAAGACCAGCGAGTAGAGAGTTGCAATAATCAATGCGTGAGAGATGACAGAAGTGACTAGTTAAAAAGTTTCTTCAGTGGTGAGATACTCTTTAACAGAGCTGATACAGACAAAGTGGATAGTAACATGAATGAGTTGTGTGAGAAAAGTTGAGCATGGCAAATGAAAAATTAGTTTTGTGATAACAGAATTTCCGGCTCGGATGGTGTTGTTGTCAAGACAACTCTAAAGTTTCGGACAGAGTCAGCTAAGGGTACAGAGGTGTTATCGAGATGATGGAAAGAACAAAGGAAAATAAAAATAGCATCCAAAATGAAACATACCAACACCAAGACAAATGAAGGAAACAGTCAATGGTGCACATGGTCATAACACATGTGACATATTCTCCCTGGGCCCCAGACCTCTCCCATAAGGGCAATTAGCTAAACCATCGAACAGATACAAATGAAACAAACTAACATCACCTAAAAATATTGTAGACTAGAGCACGCAAACTCACAAACATTATATTCTAAAACTCTGCACTCCTACCACTGCCTGCCACACTAACCTGAAACTCTGTACTCCGACCACTGCCACAAAAAGACTCGTTCCTATCATTCACAGCTAAAAGTAGATTTGGTGTAAATAGACTGGGGATAAGCACTGGTTAACACCTTGGAACGCTTACATGAGGTTGTCCTTGTATTGCGTGTTCTCTTTCTTTGACAAGGCTTTCTGCCCCCAGATGGGGCCGTTAAGACTGTGAGGCGGCCATCAGTGCTAGTATTTGTTGAACGAGAAGATACAGGCACAAGCGCCTTCATGAACCGTTGCCAGTGCAGATTTCGCTGATCTATGTGGTTTTTTTCCCAAACTGCTGGATGCTGCGCAAACTTGGTCATGGTAGGCACAAGCCTGTAATCACCCTGTCCAACAAACGCCCTTTCTACATCCACATACTGACCCCTGACTACATTTCGAAGAGTGTCAACAAGCTGAGAGATGTTTTGAGGCCGCCAATCAACAGCCATCTTGAACACATGATTAATGGACTCTGAATTGTTATTCATCCAACCAGAATGTGCTTGTGGTCTAACCATAATACACTCATGATTTTCATCCAGGCAAGGTTTTAATGTCTTTCTGAAATAGCCCACCAGTCTAATCACAGGGAGAAGACTCCACGACAACACAACTTGTCACAGAACCAACCACAGCACAGCGCTTCAACCACTCAGTTAAGTGCCCCTCCCCCTCCTCCCCCCCCCCCCAAAAAAAAAACAGTGCACTAAAACTGGTATCAAAAGGACCACAGTAGTCCACTCTTCAAGAACTCTGACCATTAGGGCAGAAAGTATCCAGTGCCCTATAATGAGAAAGTAGCTGCCTAGACCTATCAGCGAGCGAACCATTCGCATTGACATTTGAACTTGTAAGTTAGTTTCGTACATTGAAGATCGTGTATAGAGTAGAGGAAATAAATGTGTGATTTTTACTGCTTTCAAGTGACTGGATGTTTCATCTCTATATGTTTCATAGCCGTGTGAAAGCTAGTGTGACAGTGATCTTTTACCATTTTTCTATCTATCTCTGTACCCCAGCCTAATCACAGACCAAGCTAAACAAATAAATGTATTAAGTGAAGTCACCGGGAGATAACTAGCGATCCCCATAGACTGAAGACAATGGGTAATAGCATTCCATTGTGCACAGCCCAGCAACAATAAAAACCCACGTCACAATTAAGCAGATCAATTATAATCTATACTTAACGTCATAGTACCGGCGATGTTCTCCGATTTCCAGCAAGATAAGGAGTCCCAGAAGGAGATGGGAGTCCTCATCACCAAACATTGCGCGTGACAAGGAACGGTAAAAGCAATTCCCATCTGCCCCAACACGCAATAACTGGATGCATTAGCTCCAAGAGCCTAGAGGAAACCTGCAACAGACAAAGGTCAATAGTGTATTATTCACTAAAAGTGTTTTATAATATAGCAGTAGAAGCACAAGCAATTGCATCATTTGAAACAAAGTCTGACGTCGACATGCACCTTTCAAGGAACAGCTCTGAATATGTTTTACTCACCCTCGGCAAGTACGTCTAAAAATTTACCAACTGGAGAGAAAATTGTACTCGCCAAACAAAGAAGGCTACTCACCAATTTTGAGTCCGGATCATATTAGAACACTGTTATAAATCTGTTTAAGTCTGACTGATCTGGCACAAGTTTTTGAAAGCTCGGAAGCGTGGTGTATGGTAGGACTGGATATGTGTTTGTGTGTGTTACTCATTTATTGCCTATTATTCACCTAAGTGATTTAGACATTGAAAATTAGAAAATGAGTATACTAATGAACAAATGTAAATAATTAACTATATCAAATAATTCATTAACAAGAACTGAGAAAAAATAAATTAAATTAAATCAATATAAATCTTCCAACAGATACATAAATAAAACATTTTGCAAGCTTTAAACAAACTGAAAAATTCAAATCGCTTAGTATCTTAATGTTTTTCATTTCCACTGGTAGCAACAAGTCACTATTATTGCATTGAAAAAGTACAGTATATGAGCAAGTGGAAAAGCACAATTCCATGAGCAAATAATATTTTTTACAAAATTTAGTTCTTAATGAATTTAAAATAATTTTATATGCTAATGTTACAACTGGTCTTGAAAAACCGACATGTAACGAATGTTGGGGTGAATAATTGTTTTTTTTATTTAAAATGCTTTTTCTATTCTGTTGATTGCTTCTTTAGTAGATAAAGATTCAGAGCACCGTTCTTTGCCTCTTAATCTGACCAATCATTAAAGATAAAACCATTAAAAAATATAAATATGTGTTTGTTATTGGTTTAATGTGTGCGTTGTGTACTTCATTTTAAAACAAAGTCACAGCACACACACACATTTGAGGGATATTTCCAGATACCGTAAATGCAATCAAGTTACAATGATTTTGACAGGAATTACAATGATTTTGACAGGAATTACAAAGCTTTTGATTCATGTCAAATTTACATGGATTTGGCAAGCAGAAAAAAGACCCCAATGTACTCATCAGTAAAATATTTCAACTCACCATGCCGCGCTTTGAGTTTGAAATCATTCGAAGTAAAGCGCGTATTAGCATCCGGTATTATTATTATTATTAAGTAAAATACTCGACACTTTCAGGTCCGACGTCTGGAAGGTTGGAATCTCAAAATATACGGCCATTTTATATAGCTTGGAACTCTTGCTAGTACTCAATAATGTTATACAAACTACTAAAAATTAAAGAAAACAACACTAAACCTGGTCACAAGGTCCTATTGGTAGTGACTTGGGACAGGGTGGTAGTGTCACTTTATAGGTTGCCACCAAGAGTCTTTCAGACTTCAACGCCCACACCAACACAGGTCTCTTGTTGGAGACTTGAGGGCAGGCTCAATCCTGAAAATAAACATACACCTTTACAATTTTAACATACATCACATTAGTAAGTAAAATTCAAACTGAGGTTTTCAAGGAGTGCATTATCCACTACCCAACAATCCTGAACAATAATAACAAATCAATTTATAATGCACAATACCCCAGAAACAGAGCACAAACATAAGAAACATATGTTTAAATGCAAGTATATTAGACAAACATAATTCAGACCTGATAGTGATCTAAGAGAGGTTTCCCCTGAAATGGGGCAGGGGTCCGGGGCCGCCCGCAAAGCCCCCCGGCCGAAAACGAATTTGAGCATTTTTTGAACACATTTCTTTGCATCTAGTGACATTTTGTAGCTATTATACACCTTTCATAAGAATGCCATTCTCCTCCCCACACTTTAAAAAAGACCACTAGGAAACAAGTTGTAGTTGTGGAACTGATTATCACACAACAGACATAATGCACATGTATTAATGAACAAATTTACCTGATACTGGGAGGTGAGGCGAACATGGTGGTAAGCTTCTGCTTGTAGGCAAATGTGTGTGTGTTGATGATACAGTCAGTCACTGAATAATATAGTGTTCCAGCAAAGTGTCCGCGGATTGTTTCGCATTTCCTTTTTTTTTTTTTTTTTTTTTTTTTCGTTTTCGTGTTTTTTGTTGTTGTTGTTATTTTGTTTTCGTTTTCGTGGATTTCCGCGATTTCGCGGAGAACTATCAGGTCTGATAATTCCAAACAAACAAAACAGAACAAATTTATAATAAAAGAAAACTGGTCAGCACAAAACTGCACACAGGAACCAGAAAATGGAGTGAAATGAAAACATGCTGATATATTCACGCTCCCAAATGGCTTGTTCACATTCACAGGCAAGGTACTCTAAAAGTATATTGCCTGCATTCAGCATGATTTCAGGCTAGACACTGCACTTCCAGAAGACAAAATTTAAATGTGACACAAAATCTTCACAGCATTTTTCGAAACACATTGTTTAGAACTTAATAATAATAATACAGGATGCTATATACGCGCCTTTCCCCAAATCAATCAGGCTCAAAGCGCGGCGATCTATACCAACATACACGCTCACCTGTCTCATCCACCCTCACACACACCAAATACACATCCATCACTCAAACAGGTGGTGTAAAGGCAGGGAGATCGCTATTAGAAGACGGAAAGAAAATCGAATTCTTATTTTTCAAATGTTTATATTGACTGCGTCCTGTACCATTATTGAAGGGAGGGAGGAAACCGGAGTGCCCGGAGAAAACCCTCGATGACCTCAATAGTCTCGTACCTAAGTCACATACGTTCGCCTCTTGCGGGAATCGAACCCGCGACCTTCGACATAGGAAACCGGCGACTTATCCACTGCGCCACGAAGCCACCCCAGAACTTAGCTCTACGCTTCGCATACTAGTTGCATCTTTGGAACTAACTCCCAACGTCACATTCTAAATTAGATCTAGTTTGTTTTGATAATCTATTCTTTTAAATTATATGTTTTCAAGAAAATTCTGGTGATCACCAACCCTCCATCATATCCACTTCTCTCAAAATTGTATCCTTATGGCTTATATACCAGTGAATAATTATTAGCAATAATTAATATTCTTATTAACAGTAATTATTATTCCAATTGCATACATGCGTGAATGGTATAGGTCCACCGTCTGCCGACCCCATTCCCCTCCGAAGCCATGATTGTGCCAACAATAATAGGTCGAGATCAAAGATAACACAGTAATGTTTACAATAAACCGAAAGTGACAATCATAATTCTGTTTCTAGTGTGCTTCATGGCTGCACCCATGGTTGTAGACCACTGACCTTGTGAATATAGCATGCCACCTGATGACCTTAATATGTGTTTTTTTTTCAGGAATTTATTTTAATTAATCTTCATGAAAGATTTTCATTGTGTGGTTGAGTTCAGAAGATAGAGATACATAACATTAGTCCTGCAGCGTGCTGTCTTGAAATAAAATTAATCAACAATGACGACTGTATCTATCAGTAAAATATCTTTTGTTGTTTGACACACATTTGGGCAACATAAAAGTACTGGCAAAACATATTCTGAACCACTGAAGATTTCATTGCTCATGATTAGCTGAATAAGTAGAGCTAGAAATATGTGTGTGGACTGCAAGTCATCTCGGATAACTGCTAGACAGCAAATACCTATACATACATACTTTAAAAAACCCATTTGTTTAATGTATGCATGATACTGACATCTTTGTGCAGCATTTCACATTTCGAGTGTCACTGACTCACTCATACATATGTGCTACCATATATAAGCCCTGAAAAAAAAAAATTTGTACAGCTACTGCTGAAATTTTAAACACCTACAAAATATAAAACATACAATAATAATATAATCTGCTACAGTACCTTTCCAACACCTGCTTTATGTCATAGGAAATAAATCCTTGATGCAGAAAGGAGAAAGCACACTGAGGGCAAACAAACTTCAATCTGAATCTCTTTGCAGAAAACTCCCGCAGAGCCGATGAGGTCGTCGGCACACCAAGGCTGTGAACACATTTTTTTTTAAAACTCAAATATTCAAATAAACATTTATAAAAAGCCAAGCTTGATTAAAAAAAAATTTAAATATCAGAGTTGGAATATAATATATACTAATTTAGTTTGCACTTCCAAACATACATGTACACTGATACAAGAGGCAATGTTCTCTATATAGTATACAAAATTGTATCTTCTACATGCTGTAAGATAGAGTAAAGTGGACTCCCTTTGTAAAGTAGTGGTTTGGAATAAACTTTCTGACAATGAAATTTTCTAAACCTGTGCACTGAAGAAGTCACATCAAACAAAGAAAGAGTGATGCCCCCAAATAAGTACAATCACCTAAAACAGGAGGCACATATTATTTTTGACAACACAGCCCAGCCCAGTTCAGACCACTACTGGTTAAAGTGCTGTATAAAACTATAATAGATCTCAATCGAATAGGGTTTAGCTCCAATGTTTTAGAATATTTTTTTAATCTGATCAAAAGATCAGATAAGGCCTCACAGCC